>CABFVX010000251.1:22372-34582 GCA_902151425.1 Timema shepardi | reverse complement strand
GGGGGGGGGGGGGGGTTGTCAAGCTTATATAATTATTATACTACTGTGGTTCACGGGCAACGCCGTGCGGGACTGCTAGTATATATATATATATATATATATATTTCACAGCAAGAATACACGGTACTAAGTCACTTTTTATTACCTATAAACATTTCTACTCTTACCCGAATCCACCTATCATAAGCCACGTAGAAATTTCTACCAGTAAATCATCACTCTGTCAAAACCCCGGAAAGGTCATTGATGACCAAAATGTATTTTTAATAAAGTATGGGATTCTAATAGCTTTTTAAAATATAAATTAACTTCTGGCAAATTCTTACTTTACGCAATGAGTCTGTCATATTGAGGTGACTTGATTTCATATATATCTCTAGAGATGATAATACATAACATTTAAATCGTGTTAGAGAATATACAAATTTGATGACTAAGCAGGATTAAGAAAGATATATGATCGAATACTGAATTTGGTGAACGCCAGCTCAGTTTGTTTACAGCATATCTGCATTAGAGAAATACATATTGTTAAACTTCGAAGGGAGGATTTGAGGGGTTTTAAACTTACGTAGCGTCGGCAAATTCAGCGATGGTAAGAGATGGAAAGGGTTATATTCATGGACGAGAAAAGGGCCACATCTGTTTAGTGTACCTCGACGTCTGTGACATTCAATCGGCACTATAGGGTAGGGGTTGGGAAGTTAGGGTGCAGTGGTACGTGGGTAGGGGAGAAAGAGAGGTGGAGGGGAGAATCGAAGCGAAGGGTGCAGGTGTTCCGAACCCAGTCAAACTATTACCAGCTACTTTTTTTTATTTCGCCTCCGAAAAAAAAAGGCAGAAGAAAAAAATGCCTCTATCGCTTCGTCCTTCTAGTATCCCTGGTGGAATTCGGCTTCAAAAACGTTCCCTAAACGATGGAATTAAACTACACCATAAAAATATAAGAGCCTTCCCGCCGCCCCTCCCCCTCCCTTTCCTTCCTCCTCTTATAGTGTGCGTGTATCTGTGTGTTCAAACCTTACACTGAAAAGTTTTTATCGGTGTTTGGAATTGCGCCACAAACAAAACGAAACGTCTATAGCGGAACGAGTTTCGCGTCTGTCATTTTATTGGCTTGCTGCTTTATGATTGGTTGGTATAGCTCTTGTCATCGCACTTACTCGTGATGGGTTTTGGTTTAAAAAGATATATATATATCTGTCATAAACAAGAGTTTTTTTTATTTGAAAATGTAGGTTTTTAAATTAAAAATGATATGATGTTATTAAAGTTATCTGTGACTTATTTCACATATATATTTTTTTATTTGCCGTGTTTGAAATTATCAAATAGAATTTTAGTGAAGGTAGAGCAAGTAAACTCCAAAATGTTTATTTAATACTTTCATACTCAATGCAAAACTGTTTTTTTATTCTAATAACCTAGCACGCGGACAATATATGATACATGTAAAAGGAAAAACTAAATTCCTATAAATTCTATCTAAATAAAAAGATGCAAGTGTTTTGTTTGTTTGTACCCCGTATTTCTACTTATCCATGATATCCACATATTTACATTGAGGCCTAACAAATTAAGATTAAGTGTACCCGCATTTTCATATAGGGAGATTTGGAAACCTTTCTTAGAAAAAACACTTTACTAGACCTGGTAAGAACCCTAACCTTCTCGTCATGCCGGGAACAAGATCAACTTAAAGTTCATGTAACGTGACGTAAAGGGTCCTCCCAGTGTTTTAAAATGTAAGTAATAACGATGCAGTTAACTTAAGGTACAATTAACTTAAGAAAAACAACCTTTATTACACCCAGCCGGGCCTTAATCCCTGATTTACCTGTCACTGGTAAGCTATCCCATATTCTACTGACGTCATAGCCCTCGTACCCAACATTGTTTGACTAGTATTAAGGAAACGTGACCATAGACGACGAATCATAGCCAAAGACTACCCGGGCTAACTTTCAGACATTCTCAAGGCTGCCTTCAAGACGTGGGTATAATAAATATTTCCTCGTCTTTACTAGCGCTTGAACTCCTGACCTTTCGGCTTGTATCAGTCTGTAGGTCACTCGCCACCCCTTCGTGAAGGGTAAAGGGGGTGGGGGGTACTTCTGTGGCCCGGAACCACCGAAACTCTCATTTCCAGTATTTGTTAGTTATCGGTTCGTTTCCCGCTCGGATCATCCCACTTGTTCCTGTTCAATCTGTTTTTCTCGAGATGTAGCAAGATTATCATGACTGGTCATACTATGAGACATATTATAAAATAATTACTTTTGCAATTGGTCAATAAATGTCTGCTACTTTTCAGGGTACATTTACGTTTATCAAAAATAATTTTTACTGTCTACCAATTTATAGAATGTACCAAATGGAAATCTCAAGACGTATGCACATTGAACACTCTAGTATCAATATTGAATCACAGTGATTAAAGAGACCAACCGAAGAAAATCCGACGAAAAATATTTATCGATAGAAAATTAACAAGTAATTTTCTGTAAAAGACACAGTCAACTTTATCGTAAAAAATCCCCTTAAGATTCCTATATATTTGGTTTATGTCTAGAGATAGAACTTTAGAGTCAGAATATTGAGCACGGTCCGTATGGTCATACCTTCAGATATAAAACTTATTAATTAAAAAAATATATTTAATTGAACATCCAACGACACACATATCCACTATTGAAACAGGTTGTCTATACGCATTTATTACCTGTACATACAATTTTAGCTATTAAACACTTGTTCAAACTCGATTATAATGCAAACACACCAAATAGATCTTCAATTTTATTCATCAGCAACGGAAAGCAAACAGCGCTAATTTAGCAGCATTGAGATTAAAGCCTTTGTTGGTAATCGAATCAGCGTCTCAAGTCCTAAATAGAACGGATTTTTATGGCTTGGAAGGTGAAGGTGGAATCTCGTCCGAAAGAATTGGGGTGGGTTTCTACATGTGATCTATCACGATGCTATCTCCAACTTATCTTTACGTTAATGCATGTGAATTTATTCTAATCCATACTCTCAATTCACAATCCTTATATTAAGTCGTCCATAATCTTGGTGTCTACCTTAAAAAAAAAGGGATGTTCTAGCTCAGAACATCAGTATGTATTTGTAAAACCCGAGTGGGTAGTGAAACGCAAAAAAATAAATTAAATTAAAACATGAGTAGGCACATAAACGACTAAGATAAATTATCGGGAGTCTAGAATTTAAATCCCTGACCTACACTTTGGAGCCAAACTAAGTATGCGAGGGACAAATATTGGTTTTGGAAACTCTTTCCCTTCGTTATTTTCAAGCCTCCTGTTACTAAAGGTTTGAGTTAGCTAACTATATATCTGAAAGTACAAAGTACAGTACATGGCACCAGAACTTAAACTCGCTATCCAATACTACCCTGAGACAACTCCATGCAATCTCTAACCTGGCACCCAACCTCCTTTAAACCCATTTTAACATTATTCTCTCATCAATGTCTCAGCCTGACAAAGAGTCTAGTACATTCATGTTTCCCTAACAAAATTGTGTACACATGCCTGTCATCACTCGTATGTGCCGCATGACCACCCCAACTCATCCTGCGCACCTTGATTATACTTTTGAGGATATATATATATATATATATATATATACACAAGCGATTAAATTACTTATTATGTAACTTTCTCCATGCTCTTATTGGTTCATTCCTCTTATGGTCAAATATATTTCTAAGTAGTTTATTCTACAAAAAACTAATTATTTTCTTGGTACAGCTTTCCACTTTTAATTAAATCTACTTTAATAGTAAAACTTATAATAAACGTATCGAAATTGATGTTAATGAAAACGAGGGAAATAATTTATAAGGAAACGCCCTTAGTAAACCCTGCCGGAATTTTTGAACCCTGAACACCCTGCCACTGTAAAACCAGACTGGAGTATCTTGACTTCTAGCCCACGCGCCCATTGATTCTTTTAGTGAATGACGTGTTGAACACGTGGAACTTTGCCACGTAGAGGAATCTCGGATGAATTACGGTGGCGTAAACTGGCACAAGATTACAAAGGAGGGCGTGACAAGAGGTCATTGTTGCGCGAACGGAACGTCGCAACAACGGATGGGTAAAAATGGGGTGGGGGAGGGTGTATATTCCCTGGTGTGGCAACAATGGTTACTTCACAATACACGGAGTGCATAGTTCAACAATGGTTTGTAAAAGTCGTAAACTTGCCGCAAGCTCTCTTTGTTCGTAGAAGATGTGGGGAGAGAAATAAGATAGAAACATATGTTGGTTTATCTGTGTCTATCCGAGGTGTAAAATGCTTAAAACGTTGTTTCATTCTTCCACTAAATTAGTGTGTTCCAACAAGCTTTGAATCATTAGTAGCATTTTATATATTTTGTTTTGATATTTTCTTATTTATTTTGTTCTGTTCTCTTTAGATTGACACATTCTTGTCCTAAATTAAATGTTTTTGGGGTCCTTCCTTTAAAATGTCTATGGCTATAAAAATAACTTTAACACATTTATTAAAGTTTGTTAAGGCTTAACTAATAAATTAATTAAATGAAAATAAACAGAACAATCTTTGTATACAAGGTGGTTAAAAATATTTGAACACTTTCAAATATTTTAAAATTGGTAGTTAGGTTATGAATATACAGTATGAAACAAATTGTGGTGTTGCACCTCATTTCTCAACTCAATATTAAATCTCGGATCTGTAAATCTATACGAATCCATTCCAACAACGGAGAAACCTAGTGTTTAAATATAGAGACAAAAAGCTAAACAATTTTTTTGTGTTGAACTTTGTTAAACTTGGTTTTGCGACAGCAGTGGGGTAAGAAAAAGAAATGGAGAATTTTTATTCAATACTTCCACATTAACGTGGAGGTGCAGAGTGTAAAAACATTTAGGTAAAAACCACTTATGGTAAAAGGCCGGGATTAAAATGAAACACTCCTCAAATATACACTTTAAACAAAATCTTTATAGCCATTTTCAAAATTTTCAAACTTTTGAAAAACTCTCAGAGGTAAACAACTATTGAATCGGTCATTGATAAAACGCATTTAGTCCATTTTCATCGATAAAAACTACTTTAAACTAATAGTACTGATGTTAATGTTTGAATACTGTCTTATATAGGACATACATAAAAAATCTTGTATTATTGTTGTTATTTACGATCACAACACTTCTCTTTTTGACGGATAGTGAGATAATGAGATAGTGAGTAAGAGTCCATAGAATCTTATTTCTTTCTAGAATAAGAAACAAATTAGAATCTAATTTTGAAATTACATTCAATGTATTCCAGCTCAACTAGTAGAGTGAGTGTTTATACTTGTAATCGGAAGAAGATAAGTGTTATTAGTAAATAAATAAGAAGGTGAACCGTTCATTTTTATCCCTTTGTTTTAATTTCCTACATTGGCGTCCATAATGCTTTGATGCGTCGAGTCATGAATCTTATAAAGCAACCCATTTCTTAAAATAGGTTCTAATTCACGAAGTAGGCAAGGCCGTACCAGCATTTTAATTATTATAAACTTAATCTAACTAATGTTTGAAGTAAAACACCAGATACTCAAGCTTATAATTTACTATTAATTTAAAAATAGCCAATTAAGTATCATAAATAGATAACTGCCTCAGCCGGAAATCGTATCAGAGACTCACAGATAAGTAAGCAAACGCGTTTCTGACTTAAATAAGACCCGAATTGGTGCTCATGAGATATAAATGTCTAGTCTGTCGTTGATAAGGAGGTATAGGTTTTGAGTCCCAGATGGGTTTACTTAGGATTGATTTTCCTAAATAATTTCAGCTCTGCCACCATTTAAATAAGGGTGCATTACCTATCAAGTCTACCATTATAATCCACACCTCACCAGTGTGAAGAAATGCAGATGCGTATAGTTTAAACGGGTACTAGAACGCAGTGGAATTTTTTTTGCACTAAGTTCAGTAAGACACTCCAATTTTGAGAATGGGTTTTTCCTCCTGTGGTTTGTGGAAAGCTACTAGATTTTCTTTGACGGGTTCATACGTTAAATCATGCGATCTGTAGCTGTACATTTGTTAAATATAATTAATAGTTAAGAATAATACTAATAAGATAGTAAAATGCAGTTAATTTTGAAATCAACAAAAAAAATCGGATTGTTTCAAAAGTTCTTATGAAAATTAGAATGTTCTAGGCTGAGCAGGAATAAAAAAAATACTACCGATAGTACTTCTGGGGTAGGGAAGAGTCTGAACCCCTTCCCATTAACTCTTTTAGGTACATTCCTGGTTAAAGTGAAGAGACGTTTATTCCTAGTTAACCTAAATTTGTATAACCATGAGATTGTTTATGATCCTAGATATCAAAATCTTGGGCGTGTAATTTTGAAAGCGTCGCTCCACGCAGTCTATATTAGGAAAGATGAAGTCTCCTTCACGGACTAGCACCATATTTTGTCTTTCTGAATGATCGTAGCTTGTGTGCCGTGGCTTTAAGCTTTGCTTTACCCCTCTCTTCTCACCCCTTCTTTTCATCCCATTCTACCACTCTAGCGTGTGTGTGTTGAATAGGGCAACCGGGGAATACCCCCTTACCCCCTAGAAAATATTGCTTTTGGAAGAACATTGGTGGGGTTCAGAAAGTTTTTTTAAAAAAAGGGAGGGAAAAGTAGGGTTAAGGGGATTGCAGGACTAGAGAAATGAAACACTTCATCAGAATTAGAGAGGGGGATATTTCTTCCAGAAACGGGTTGAAGAAGGGGAGGGATGTTATAGTAAAGAAGAAGGCTGTGGAAAATATAGGTGGATAGATAGGGTGTGGCGGATGAATGTGTCTAATATTATGATATAAGTCTAGTGGTTAGAGCAGTATTCTCTAAATAATGGAATATAAGTTTAGTTGTTAAAGTAATTTTCTTTAAATATTGAAGTATTAAGTTTTTGGCTAAGGCGATTGGCCCTTTTCATTTGGTGTGGAGATGCAGAGTCATAAAAGGAACAAACGGTTATGTTGGTATTGCAATTTTCTTTTCGGAAACGGTTTGTTCAAGAATATAATCATGTTGATTAAGTTATACTTTTTATGTACACACCTATTATTTAATTGTAACAGTGATGGAATATTGATAAAATTGACCTTTTCAATAAAAAACTGCTGACTTTATCACAACAAAAAGGAAAATGTAACCATTAATAAACATAGTTAAATCATCTTAGAGGAGGTGTTGAAAATACTAACATAGACATTTCACTAGTTCTCGAGAAAAATGATATTTCCAAACGAATGATGTATCCGCAAGACCTGTCTGGTAGCTAACGTCATCTACTGTTTCCGTGCTTCATTTGGTCTTGTTGGCGCAGAAGGATACTTTGGACGGTTATGAAGCCACGCCACACCTTTCACCACCACCCCGCCCCCATCCTACAAATAGGTTCTAGACTTGCACTAGATAGGGCCAAGGACCTTAAAGTAATGATCTTTAAATATTGGGGTATGAGATAAGAGGTTAAAATAGAATTCCTTAAATAATGGGTCATGAGTTTAGTGGTTTAAGTGTTTGTCTTTAAATATTGGGATTTAAATTTAGTGGTTAAAGTAATTATTTTTAAGCCTGAGTGCTAGTGAGCGTGAGCTTAGGGCAGTATTTTTGCAGTTTTTATAGCACAAACATCTTTTGGCCAAAATAAATAAAATATTTCTTCTATAGAAAAACATGGTTTTGTTTTCTGCACATGCTAATATGAACAGTTGTTGAATATCTGTCATGAGCATGGCGGCATTTGGTGACAAACTTTTTTCTTCATTTAAATAGTTTGTCACCAAATGCTGCCATGCTCATGACAGATATTCAACAACTGTTGATATTAGCATGTGCAGAAAACAAAACTCTGTTTTTATAAAAGAAATATTTGATTTATTTTGGCCAAAAGATGTTTGTGCTATAAAAAATGCAAAATTAATACACTAAAATCACTCTCACTAGCACCCCGCCCTATTGAGATGTAAGATTAGTAGTTAAAATAATTCTCTTTAAATATTGGGATGTAAATTTAGTGATTAGGGGGATGGCCATGTAAATTTAGTGGTCCAAGGGATGGTCGTTAAATACTTGGATCTATGTAGAATTTGTAAAGGGATAGTAATTAAATATAAAGATGTAAGGATAAATAAATAGTAATGTAAGTAATGTAGTAATAAATAGTAGATGTAAGTTCATTAGTTAAGGTGGTATTCAACAAATATATGGATTAAGGTTTAGTGGTTAAAGTAATAAACATTAAATATTTGAACGTAAAATTATTGATTAAAGTGGTATTATTTAAACCCACACCACCAGGAACAAGAATTAGATCTTAAGCTCATCTATTGTGGTATTCCGGTGATTGAGTAAATACTTAAGAAAAATTACATTTTATTACTTTTATATATTAATAAATTACCATACATACGATTTTAATTAATCAAATTAAATCAATTTTTAATTAACTAAAAGTATTAAATAAAAATCGCATAAAAATATATAGATTGAAAGATAATAATTTAATTAGGGAAACATACGTTTTAACAATCTTTCATTTTTTTTAAATCGTAGGTTTTGTTTATATTTTTATTTTATCTCTTTTGGATACTTTTTTAAAAATCATTTTAAGCTATTTTTAATTACATTTTAAAATAAATGATTATATTAATTTAAATAAACTACTATGAAATATATTTAGATAAAATAAAATATTAAGGCCTTATATCCTAGCTCTTCCAATTTATTCAACTAAACTCGTTTTTCAAACTTACCCTATTTTTTTCCTCCTCAGTAAAAGGTTTAGGTAACTTTAACTAATAATATTATTTTTTAAATTAATTTAATTGGTTTCAATAAAAATGTTCTTATCCACGATAAAACGATCATTCCATACCCAGCACCCTGTCTTAACCCAAATTTTCACGACCTAAACCTTCTCATTAGCTCAATGATTACCCCCACCATGTGCTGTTTGTTCTCTTTACTGCTTTGTCTTCTTCTCACTGTAGTTTATATTCCCCCTCCTACCATCCTTCCAAACGAACGATCTAGTGGAAGGAACGAGTAATTTGTCTAGAAATTCCAGGTTCGTTCCCTGCAGGTGTTCGATTTTATCTTTTTTTTTTGCCGCATCTTACTACCCTACAGGTTTCCTTACGCACAGGACTTTTTTTTTGCCGTGTTCATTCACGGCACGGTACCGTGCGTCAAGTTGGATGGGAATGTATACACGTCGCGGTTTCAGTTGTTTTCTATGTACAAACGGTGACCTGGTGGTCTAGGGGTAAGGTGTCGGACTTCTGTGCTGGGGATCTGGGGTTCAACCCTCGGTTCCAGAACAGATTTATCTGATTTTCAAACCCTTCCTTCACCTCTGACAAGACGTGTATTAATCACAGCTTGTGAACGTGTGGAATGCTAGGCCTCTCACCGTGGTTCGGATTCCACGTTAAACTGTAGGTCCTCCATTTCATCTCACAATCACCCTACTATTGCACATTAGCGTAAGTGCGTTTAACGCTAACGGGTAGTAGGACGTGGTGCTAATAATAATTTCCGTGCTTGGATGCCGTTGCAATCACGGCACTCCACTGAAATAGTAGGGTGGCCTGCCGTGTCTGGTAGCAGTAGCGCATACGAGTCTATACAGGTCTTTACACAGTGCGGTATGATCATCTTGCCTCATCACTTTTCAGTACTGTTTCGAACGTTTAACTGCCAGTCAGGTGTGAATTGTAATAGACACTGAAAAGTACGATATTGACGTTGAAATTCTCATATTATTATTTCAGTACCCCTTATTTTCAGGCTATACGCTTATGTATTACTTACACTGTTTTTTTTATAGTTTAGGGAGGTGATATTAAGAGGAAGTGTACCTGCATTTGTATGGAGAAAGTCAAACACATTTTTAAACCCTTCATTGCACTCAACCGAGATTAAAACATTGATTTCCCCATTATCATCATCAATCTTGTCTTCAGCGAGAGTAGTGCGTTAGACCATACAGCCACCAAAGCGGGTCATATCACTTGCTCAAGACTTGTATTATGAGACAAAAATCTTGAAGATTATAAGCCATGTAAGTAAATCTAGAAACTTTAATAGCAATTCTATAAAGCTATTTTTGTGAAAATCGAGCTAAAAATTTTGTTTTCTTAACAGACTCAAATTTAATTCTAGAAAAGGAAATAAAACAAAATTTCTATAGCTTTTCTAAATATTACACACACACACACACACATATATATACATATATATTTATTTATTTATCTTTAAATCTTGAGATATACTCGGACATCATCTTGAATTTTTTTTATGAGTCTTCGCCACCTCCTTCTTCATGTTGTTTTCACCTCCGCGGAATTACATTGTTACAGGCAGTCGGGGATGGAGGAAAGGTTTTCCGGGTAAGAATGGGCCTCGCGTTTCGGTCATTGGTTTCCGCAGGACAAAACTCTCTCTCAGTGGACATTTCCTGCCGTACTTCTGCAACTGTGTCTTGTCTTGGGAGGGTTGTTTCAGGTTTGGAGCTTTATCGAGGTCGGCAATGCACGGATACTCCCGAAAACAGGGTTGAAACATGTTGTTTATGTATGCTATCTAAGGTCCCAAATAGTTATTTTCCATCTGATACCAACATATTTGGAAAACTCAAAGCAATGGCTATGATATGTCATCCATAAACAACTTAACTCTCATTTTTGGCGCAAGGGAAGGAGGGAGGAGTGGGACGTGGTTAGTTATAATGTCTACATGATAATACATAAGGGGAGGGTTAGTGGTACATCACTGTGCTAGTAGCTCAAATCTTAAACACACACTAAAATGTTGAAAAATTAATATTGTTCATCTTCTCACCTTTGGTTAATATACTTATGGATAATATTTAATCTGTCCCCCTCTTTTAGTGTCACAAAGGCTACCCTATTCAATAATGATATTTACTCTTTATGTGAAAAGTTACGTAATGCAGGTTGGAAAAGGGTGAGGGTGAGCTCGAGTGTCTACATGGGGTTACATGCAGGAGGAAGGGCCTAAAAATAGTATAATATTATTGTCTTTAATTTATTTGAGATATTTAAATTGAACTTTCTGAAGCGACTGATTATTTATCAGGAACAACTTACAAACTAACTTAGATCTTGAACAGACACAACATTCAACCCACGGACGTTGATGATTCTTCACCACGAAAGAGTAAATCCACCTATAACCAACAATAAATTTTTCGGCCATGCCAGGAATAGAACCCCCGGGTCATCTAACTCAGCAGACAGACACATTACTGACAGAGCCAGGGTGTCCAACAAATATAAGAGTACGAAAAAAATGTACGTGGCATATGGATGACTCGGTATGCAACGCCCAAACTGGTGGCTGAATGGTTTTGTACTCGCATTGCACATGATCACCTCTGTTGGTAATATCAGGGTTTGAATCCCAGCTGGAAAATGTGTATAGTTTATGAAACAGAATTCTTCCTGTGTGGCTACCATCTTTTCTCAACGCTAATTTTTATGTGAGTATTCATAACTACCCCATAAATGTATGCTTCAAAAATATTTTTTACGAACGTGGAAACTACTAATAATACAATTTAAAGCCTCTAAACTATAAACACACGGTTTTAAGATTGTAGCTGCGTTTGCTAAAGATTAATGTATTTGTATTTTTATATTACTAGACATAGTTTCTCTATTAACAATCAATTCTGTTTCTTAAGACTGTCCTCTCGTAACATGAGGCTTCCAAAATTAAAGAGACTTAAAATGTGTCAATATGTTTAACATCATAGTTTGAAATAATTACTTTTAATAGCGTTCTCCTGAAAACAGAATATGCTATATTTTAAATAATTTATTAAATTAGTTTGTACTGCCAGATTTTAGAAATAAAAGTAGATGCAGTTTTTGGAAAGGTTTTTACAGTTTTTTTTGAAGACTATATATAAATGTAAGATGATAAAAATTGCTAGTAGCCCTGTCTTGTTTTATTATGATAACGTGTTTTTCTGGAGAAATTGGAAACAATTTTCTTCTTGAACACTAGATCGGCAGCACAGGACTGTACTAGTAAGTAAGCAAGCTACTGTTTGCGTCTTTTCCGCCCATTAATATTCCAGAGGAGTTCACAGCCTATGTTTCCTTTTGACTTGGTCCCCCCCTCTACCCTTC
>CABFVX010000251.1:0-22358 GCA_902151425.1 Timema shepardi | reverse complement strand
TATATATATATATATATATATGCCTGTAGAATACACTAACATTACTCTCCCTTCCTCTTCGTTTATCCTTCTCTATTGTATTCCTTCCTCCCCACCCGTTATTCTTTTCTTTCTTCATTCTGTGTGTATACGTTAGCCCATTTCGTTCTCTTCTTTTTTTTTTTCACTCCACTCCAACCCTCCCACAATTTAATTTCTAGCAATTATTCTTTGTCGAGCTAGTTTTCTTCTCCATGCTCAGAAGTTCCCCTCGTTCCCCCCCTCCTTCTCTCACTGACTGTTTCCTTGGTAATCGTGTTTGCGAATAATTTACATGCCAGTTTTTATCCCTTCATACTCTCTGATGCTTTTTGCAACGCAATGGCGTACTTCAGTAATTGGATTAGGAAATCGTTTTGATTCTCTCTTATTTTTTATATTCTGTTAGAGAAGTTTCAGAGGGAGGGAGAAGTAGTTAAGTCGAAGAAAAGGAAATTAATGTATTTAGTTTAGTTTTTTTTTGTTATTGATAGAATTTTAGGTCTATAAACCTACTTCTCTTTTTCGTGGACATCAGTGCTCGTCAAATCTGTCATGTCTATTTTGTAAAGTCAAGACTTGCTCGTAGCTATTTTCATAGGAAAATTCTTTTAAAAATCACTAATAAATATTTTTTAGGTTAAAAACGATAGTATTTCACTATATCATTAATGTTATTTTATAAATATTTATATAATATATATCAAAATATACAAATGCAGATAACATGACTTGATGTATAAATAAGTGAAAGTATATCTAATTAATTTTCTAGCTGTCAGATAAGGTTTCTCCAATGAAGACTGGACAGAACCAACGTTGCTTTAGTATCCGGTCACATGTTTGGAGGATCCATATTCAATTCTATGTTATCATAACGAAGATAATAAATATAGCAAATTTTGCCATTTATAGACGGGGTCAGCCTTCTGTCCATTTAGTATATGGCCAGCAAGATTTAAGGGTGTAGAAGTATGAGTAGTGTTTTTAAGTCAAAATAATTTTTTAATTAGTTATCGGGGTGACCTGGCGGTATAGGGGTAAGGTGTCAGACTTCTATGCTGGCGGCCGGGGTTCGATCCTCGGTCCCGGCAAAGATTTATCTGATTACCAAACCCTTCCTTCACCTCTGGCAAGACATCTTGTGAATGTGAGGAATGTCAGGCCTCCACCGTGGTTCGGATTCCACGTTAAACTGTAGGTCCTTCATTTCATCTCACAATCACCCTACCATTACACATTAGCGTAAGTGCGTATAACCCGAACGGGTAGTAAGACGCGGTGCTAATAATAATAATTAGTTATCTATAATTATAAGATTACTGTTCTCTTTGTGTATAGTGGTTAGTGCATCTGGATATGGGCTTAAGGCTCCTGGGTTTGATTGTCCGGCCGGTGGCATGCGTAATTTTCCCAGAAGGGGAATTTGTTCAACGGTCACCAGGGTTTGGTTAGTTAGACTTAAGTTAGGTTTAAGTGTTTCTACCGGTTCCACAACCTCATATTCACTATCACCACCAGCTCATATCTACGGTAGATAGAAAGAGCCTCCACAGAAGGAATGTGCTGTACGATTAGTACATTCGGGCCCACCCTTGTCAATGGTATATTATTACTGAACTTTATCACCAATACAAAGATCTTTTCCTTACCTTTGTCATGATTAACTTATTTATTACTTGGACATTTTTAAATTATTCATTCTTACTTCGCATTTTATTACCCATACAAACTATAAGCTACTCCAATTTACATAAATGAAAATGGTAGAACTTGGAAGGTTACCAACGATACAGGGGGATATTTCAGGAAGAATACTTGAGTTCACCCGGTTGAGATTTGAATATTGTCATTTTTGTTGCTAGTGCACCAAGCAAGGCGTGTTCATTGGTGTGGGTTAGTATCTCGTTGAATCATAAATTGTGGATAGGCATAATACTAATCCAATATTAATTAGGATGTAAATTAGTTTCCTTTTCGCACACACACACACACACGCACACACACACACACGCACACACACACACACACGCACACACACACACACACATACACATACATACCAACACACAAATTAACGCGTGGAACTAAATAGCAAGCTTACCTAGTTTGTTTTACTGGTATTGGAGAGCCCTGTACTTGAATTTCTTATAGGTGTATTGAAACGGATTTTGCTTACCACTTTTCCTCCAAGCAAATCATGTATATATTTAATAAATTATACCACCCTTATCCTTATCTTATTAGTGCAATTAAATGCACTTATTCCATATCTACATGAGTAGCAAGACTCAAAGCAAAATAAATTTTAATTTTGAATCAATCATATCTTCAATCTCCTTCTAAAAAAAAAGGTAGGGTCTTGACTCTTCGCCCCGTGGTTTTTCTCACTGACCACATTCAGTTAAGATAAAGAGAGATTAAAACAAAATATCAAGGTTAGCCATGTTTTCTAAATTCTTTCAAAAAAAAGAAATATTAGAAGTGTGAGGTGTCAAAGGAACGTAACCTGGCCCATACCTTGGGAAGTAGCACATCTGCTGCTATTATGGCTCCAGGCAAATGCGTTCGATTAATCTGCGCCTGCGTGGTGGCTGCATTCTAATTACTTCCCTCCCAGTATAATTGACATCTCTCTTCAACTTGTGTCAGAGTAAACTCGATTCAGCACTCAGCAGCCTACAGCATAGTTCATTCGCTTGCTTTTAAATATGTACAGGGGAGGAAACAGGATTGAACGTCTGAAAGTGTGACGCATCCGTTTGGAAATGGACAAGATTGTTCATCGATTATTGATCGCTAGGTAAAAAATCAAAAAGCTTATTCAGAATCTCATACTATCTTATTTTAGTTCTCTTTGCTAAGGAATTTTCTTTCGATATTCATACCTTGTTTTAAAGACTATTATATATATATTTAGCACCTTGTTTTACTACCTGTTCGCGTTATACACTTATGTACTAATTACGCGAGTGGTTTTAGGGATTAGTAGATAATATTTTTAGGAAGTGTAGCTGCATTTGTATGGGGGAAGATTGGAAAACTAATTTGGTAAAACCATCCTTAGAACACCCGATCAAGATTCGAACCTTCGTCTCCCAGTCATTGGTAGTCTAGTCTATGGCGAGAGTGAATACTTGGACCATGCAGCCACCGAAAGAGGCAAAGACCATATTATCCCCAACTTGTGGTCACATGGTCTAATTCAAAGGCGAGCAACATGTATTTCAACGTAGCCACAGGTGTGGCAAATGAGAAGGGAAACTCGCCACAGCATGTAAAACATTTAAAACAACACACATTATATAAACAAATTTATTCAATAAATGTACACCGGATTCAGAGTTCAGTGAACATAATACACATGTGGAATGCTTACAATGATATGCAAGAAGCATCAAGCTACAACCAGTACATGCAGTCAGGAAAAAGCATTATGTGAGAGATGGCCAACTCAAATTCTCTACATTTTATTAGCTAATTCCCCCCTTGTGGTCGTCACACCCCTTCCTCCTCCAGATCTATAGTGTCAAACTCTCACTAGACTGGATTACTGGTGACGACGAAGTCGAGGTTTGAATCCAAGACCAAGTGCTCAAATGGAGGTAACATAGATTTTAGTTTTTAAGTAAATAACAATCCACAGCTGTAAAAACACTTTTGTATTGGCAATGCGTTCATTATTTTCCAAAATACCAGTCGACTACGGGGTAGTTTAATTGATCAATAAATATAACTAAAGTTTGTATTTTAAAACAACCCTCAAAAGTTGAGTTTCTTAATTGGATTAACAATTTAATTATTATTATAAGGGAGAGGTTATTAGATATGTATGGCTATTTATAGCAATGTTACAAAATAAATAAATAAAATAAACAACCAATCCTGTCTTCAACACTACTATTACCAACACTAATCATGCCTATAGCATTAGATAAAAAAACATATATTAATATCAGGAAGGTTTGTCACACACCGCCCCGGGAGGCCGGGTACCGGGTTCACTAATCTTCATTTTACTGTAAAGGGGTGTACACTCCTCCTATGTAAAAGGAGAAGTTCATTTCACTCAGCATCCCTACTCCTTGCCCCTATAAGAGGTCCTGCAGTAATAATCGGAATTAATATAATTTTAGTCTTAAGTTAAGGAGCATATTGTTATATTTATATTTCAATACACTTTTTATAATACATCTTATCAAATAGTTAAGAGGTAATTTAAACTTTAAGTATTTATGTTTATTAAAATAAAGATAAAAAGTTAAGGAGTGATTTTTTTTCCTCTATGTAAATTGATATAAAATCATTTTTAAAATGTGTAAGTTTAAAAAAAACTGCTCAAATTAGATCTAAGTACCCAATACTTAAGGGCTGAGAGATTTACAGAGGATACTTGTTCGTGTCCTAGTTGGCCAATCAAAGTGTTCATAACTTACATGTATAAATAATATATATATAATTTAGATGAAAGGGCTTTTTGTTTATGGGTACTCATACTCTCAGGGGTTCCAATGAGTCGGGATTCCCCATAAGCAAGAGGCTCTTTCATCTTAATTGTTTTTTTTAAAATAAATCTATAAAATTATCTAAATGTGCAAGTTTGATAAATTATACTGATTTCTCACATCCTGCACTTGCTTGAACACGTGTGTAACGGAAGTCTGCCCTCTTGACCTCTCGTGGCAAACATACGAGGAACCCCTTTGCATTTACATGAGAGAGGGTGGCATGGCAAATATTTGGAGCGGCAAGAGGTTTGTCCGCTATTCCTATCCCCTTGGTCTCTCTCTCTCCTTCGCTCATCTTGAAATGCTGCTCTCTTTGAAACCCTTCCCCTCCCTACCTCCTTCATAACCCAACCAACCCCTCCATCTTGACCTTCTTCCAGCGGAATATACTCCCGATGGGATCAGTTTTTACTACGCCTTGGATTAGTCTGGTCTTGACCAAAGAGTTATGGTATGGCCTCTTAAAAAAAAGGAGAGAGAAAGAGAAAGAAAAAATGAAATTGCAAAGGCCTGAATAAGTTACGACAGCTAATGAAGAGCTAAAGTGGGAAGAAAGGTCATCATATTTTTATATAACTTTAATTCAATTTTATGTGCGGTAATATACTTTCTATTAATTGTACGTATATTCTATTAGCTATTAGAATGGGCTATGAACATTATAAATAAACTAATGGAGCAGAGATTGATAAAATAAAATTTAGAGAAAGTGTTGCTGCATTTTAGAATAAATATTGATCAATTAATTTGATAAAAACATTTTCATTACACCTGAGTGAGATTCAAGTCCTGACCTATTTAACATCGGCATTCCAGAACAGACGAGATTATACTGCTGAGAGTAAAATCAATAAATGGTACGGAACTCTTCACGAACTTTCTTGCGCTATTGTTTAGAAATTGAGATATTTACTCAAAATTCCTAATATAATATACACTAGCAAACCCGAGAACAAATTGTGCTAAACATACGTAAGACATTTTTTATTCATCGTTTTAAATTTCATAATCTTATTTGTAAAGAATTAACGTCATTTGTATATTTGGACCAATAAAAAATATCGATAGTGGGTCCCCAACGGCCAACATTTCATATTAAAATTTTGTTTTTTGGTTAAAATTTTAGTCATTTTACTAGGGGATGCACATATTATGGTTATCGCATTGCTATTAAATTTTTATTTTATAGATTTGACCAATAAAATGGGTAATTATTGACTATTGAGTCTAAAATGAGAGATAGAATCGTTTTAGCCGATTTTGAGAAAATTGATTTTTTTATCTTTTCATCCTCTAGTAAACTGTTATTAAGTTTAGGATTAGACAGACACACAGACAGACAGCGTTGCAAAAAACACATTTTAAGGTTCCAGTGTTCATGAAACATCAACATCCATAAACATATCGGGCTAGTTTTTTTTTACGAACGTAATACTTTGCCTTAAAGTGTTGGCAAAGTTAAATAAAAATATATTTGTGTATAACTTGAAAATTTTTGGTTTTTATTTCAAGTAAAAGAAGTTTATTATAAATATATACACATGTATACAATGTTAAGTAATTTCGTATCTCAAAGACTTGCGTAAATTCTAATTTTTAATTTCATCTCCGTATCAGACCGGAACCCTTAATGTCATTTTAACGAAAAATTGAGAGTAGCCATTTGATTTGTAATATTAATCAAAGCTTTTGCCGATTTTGATAAAATCGATATTTTCTCTTTCCGCCCTTAAGGGAATTTTAGGGTTGGATATCAAATTCCAAAAATTCCCCGGGGTAAGCCTATGAAAACCCTATATACCAAGTTTTAGCCCAATCTTTAAAATAGTTTATGCTCTAGCCCACGGTACAGACAGACAGATGGCATTGCGAAAACCACTTTTTAGGGTCCGAGAGATCATGAGACGTCGACATCCATCAAAATGTTGAGTTCAATTTTCTTGACGATCACAATACTTGCTCTACCTGTAAGGTAGATTGAAAGTAAAAATATTTATATTGGGTTTCTAAGGGTCAACACTTCGTATTTAAATGTCGACTTCAGGTTTAAAATTTTCAACATTTTATTAAGGGTTGCACATCTTATGGTTATTCCATTGCTATTAAATTCCTCATTTATAATTGTTTACCAAAAAATTAAAATGACTATTACATCTAAAATGATAGATAGGTCATTTTTGTACAAAAATTTCTCCTAAGAGGTTGTAAGAAAGAGAACATACACTTTTTAGAGAGTTACTCATTTCTTAATCTATGGCATTAGAGAATATTGCGTTAAAACTTAAGTAGTATCTTTTTACAACTAAAGCTCACAAAATTGTATTAATATATATGCCAATATCTAAAACTGTTGGTTTTATAAAAATATATTTCAAATAAAAATTTTTAATTTTTAGTAGTACTACAATTTTGCAATGATAAGTTATTTAGTATCTTAAATATTTGCGGAGATACGAAAAATTTCCGATTCTGTAAAGTTCCATATATAATGGCGCATGGCTTGAAAGTTAGTGGTTTTATAAAAATGGGTTTCAAATAAAATATTTGTATTATAAATAGACCTACATATTTTCGATGATAAGTAATTTAATATCTTAAAGAGTTACGGAGATATGATAAATAAAAAGAATTTACGCATCAGACTGGAACACTTAATTCATTTTGCCGAAATATTTAGAGTGGAAATTTTGTTTGGAATATTTATGACTGTTCAAATGAAATTTAATCAAAATCGTTAGAGCTGATTTTTAGTAAATCAATTTTTTTTCTCTTTTTTACCTTTAGTAAACTATCATTAAATTTAGGGTTAAATATACCATTCCAATAACCCCTATAGGAAACCATATGATAACCCTAGATACCAAGTTTCAGCTCTATCGGTAAAATAGTTTAGGCTCTAGTTGGAGGTACAGACTGACAGACGACAATTCAAAAAACACGATTTCGGATAACCACTCTAATGAGTATGGGATGAGGAAGGAAGAGTTTTGGAGGTGATCTACCCTCATTTTCATGTAAGGAGACTGAGGGGAAAACCACCCTCAGTCGACCAGACCGAGATTCAAGCCCTGATCTCCACATCATCAGCAGGCAAGTACATTTATTGCGACGTTTTAGACCATTAGGCCATCGAAGCGATTAATATCAGTTCTACCCAAGGGAATTTCCATATGGGCCTACTTTTGTACATATTCATAGATATTACATAAACCTTGACCGAATTGTCATAAAATCTCGAGTTTTTTTTACGATCACAATACTTTCTCTACCTGTAAGATAGCGAGAAAGTAAAAAACTATTTTTACTCACAAGAATTTCATTAAAGCAGACAGCCAATCTTTCCTTTCTCTCAACCCCTCGGAAAGATAAGTATTGTGATCGTAAAGAAAAAACAAAAAACAAATTGAGATTTTGATAAACGCCGATGTTTCATGAACCCCCGAAATAGAAATAGTGGTTTTCGCGATGCCATCTATCTGTGTATTTGTATTTATACCAAAAGTCGAAACCATTTAACCTATTGGGCTAAAACTTGTTATTTAGAGTTTTCATAAGTTTCCACAGAAGAATATTTAGAACTATATATCCAACACTAGAATTAAGACTAATTTACTGAAGGACAAACAATTTAAACTTATTTTTTTTATAATTCGTTATAAAGAATTTTATATTTTTTCTATACAGGTATTGATTAACGTTACAAACAAAATGGCAGCTCACATTCTACTTTGAAAAATGACTGAGAACATTTCACATGGTTAAAAAATGTCCAATTTTAGTCATATCGTCGTAAATATTTCAGGTTTTTGAAATATGGAAATTGATGTTTACCTTGTTTGGTGGTCATATCAATTCCTCATTTATCAATATTTCTATAACAGTGTATATTATTTCTTTTCACAAATCTTAAATTATTATTATTATTATTATTATTATTAGCACCGCGTTTTACAACCCGTTCGGCTTATACGCACGCACTTACGCTAATGTGTAATGGTAAGGTGATTGTGAGATGAAATCGAGAACCTACAGTTAAACGTAGAATCCGAACCACGGTGAAGGCCTGGCATTCCTCACATTCACAAGATGTCTTGTCAGAGGTGAAGGAAGGGTTTGGTAATCAGATAATTCTGTGCCATGACCGAGGATTGAACCCCGGCCATCAGCACGGAAGTATGGCACCTTACCCCTAGACCGCCAGGTCACCCAAAAATCTTAGAGTTTTTAATAAATGTCTCTATTTTAAGATAAAATAAAGAGATAGAGAGAGATAAAGTCGGTGGTGTGCACCGTACGGTTTATTTTTGTTGGTAAAAGTTCAACCAGTTTATTTTGATCCAGAGGAACCTTGGATTGTACCAGTTGGCTCATATAGCTCTGATAAATTCACCAACAAATACTTCAACTCCCTATGCGATTTTGATGTATGCATTTTTCCGGTGTTGAGACCTGCCCTAAACGACCTTATCACACGGAACACTATTCGAAAATACACCAATAAACTTCGAAATGGCTTTCAAACAATTCGGTCAAGGTTTATGTAATATCGATGAATATTTCCAAAAGTAGGCCCATATGGAAATTACCTTGAGTAGAACTGATATTAACCGCTTCGATGGCCTAATGGTCTAAAGCGTCGCAATAAATGTACTTGCCTGCTGATGCTTTGGAGATCAGGGCTTGAATCTCGGTCTGGTCAACTGAGGGTGGTTTTCCCCTCAGTCTCCTTACATGAAAATTAGGGTAGATCACTTCCTAAATACTTCCTCATCCCATCCTCATTAGAGTGGTTATTATCTATGCGTATAGCCCGAATAGGTAGTAATACGTGCTGATAAAAAAAATCCGTTACATCTAAATTTATTATGAAAGTTTTAGGTGGGGTAGAGTTCATTTTACATATTACATTTTTATCTTAAACAAAGAATAAAATAATTTACTTTACCAGCGTAAGTATTAAATTAATGATGCCCAGTTTTGTGCTTGAGATATTAAAAGTTGTTGCGTGTATAAAGCCCCATCAAGTCACAGGGTTATTGTTATTTTTTTACATTGATGAAGTCATATTTTTTTAAAGCAGTATACTTTAAGCTGATTTTCATTATACAACGATTTTTATATTGTGTCATTGACATGTAAAAACATCTATATATATTTGATAAAAATTAATGCAATTTTAACTCGGTGGAAAGGGTCGTAACGAAGTAAAAACATTCCTCCGACCATAGTTTAAAACGTTACTTAGAAAATTATATTTTATATTGTGTAGGTCAAAAGCTATGTTAAATAACGTCATATAATTATTTTTTGTTACTCTCACGAGAATAAATTGTGACCGTTTAAAGTGAGGCAAAAAAAAAAAATGCTCAACGATCTCTCTAAAACGTTCATTTCTTCCCTCCACCCACCTTTCCCTATCATCCTGAAACAAGAGTTAAGAAAAAATGTCATTCTTTCTCACACACGACCCTAAAATAATTTCAACATTCTTTTTTTCATATAACAAAAGCTTGATGTGCACGACATAGCAAAAGAAGAAATTCCTACAACATAACGTGGGGTAGGGTTTGTGATTGCGGTTGGCGTGTGTTCGAGTATTACACTCGTAATTTTTTTAATTCCATCTCTTTCCCTCCGTAGCAGTCGTAGAAAGAGAGAGTTTGGATGAAACTCTCTGGTATGCCGCTGTGATTGTATGGGAGGGGAGAGGGATGGTGTAGGGGAGGGGGGGAGAGGTCGAATATATGGAGGGGGTAGTTGACCATGTGCGTCAGAGGTAGGGGGTTGGGATGATAAAGATAGAGAGAAAAGAGTGTGTGGGTATGAGTTAGTCATGAGGGTTGTACTGCCAGAGAAAGAGAGAAAGTGGTAGTGGTGGCTAAGGATGGAGATAGTAAAGAAGATACCTTTTAAAACGTGTTCCCTTAAAATGGATACCTTAAGAATTGATCGCATGTATAGTGTTGTTGATTCTTTATCGGTAGACTGGAGTTCACTCTCAGTGGTCTGGCGTGACTTTTTATTTTTACACTTCAATTTTCTGCCATTTTATAATATAATTTAAATTAATAAACCTCAAACACTTCACCCAGTTTTATAAGTTCGTCACTAAAAATAAAAATAATCTAGAAATGGGTTAATATATAATATTATTTTGTACAAACTGATTCAATTTTATTTTCCTACATTTCAGCTACCTCCGTTTTTTTCATATCATAAATGGTTATAAATAAACGTTTTATTAATAGTTTAGTTGAGTATAAATTATTGAGTTTTAAATAGAAGTAATGCACCAAAATTGGTGCAAGTATGGTATTAAAAGTATAATTGGGGCAAACTGCATGTAGAAGAACGTTCCTAGCAGTGGCGTCTCGTGCATAAGTGTACGTGATCACCCAATATTATGATTACAATAATTATATACTATTTCAGTTTTAAATAATGTATTAGTCTATCTACATCTATGTGATGATTTATATATTTAAAAAAAAATCACGTTCGTTTTAGTGATTATCGCTTTTCTTGTTCAATGTTCACAACTGTGTCGTGTACGAGAGTGGACGATAGATAATTTCTTGGATGCAGTTTGGCAGCTTGGTGTGAGTGCTAGAATTATTTGTCAGCAGTTGATTTGCTGATGCGCATACGCACGACATAATTACGTAGTTCTTATAGAGTTTTAACCGGTGAAATGTTCACTCCGATGCTGTGAACATCTTAGTGTTTTGAATATATGTTCTCGACTGCCGAGCCATTTGAATTTATCCCAGAAAATTGGGACTTTTGTGACCCTCACGAGTCTAGTCATCATTCAATCGAGAGTAGGTAACCAAACAGTTTGGACGAATCAGTTAAAGTAACTGTCTTTCTTTTGAATGATAGTTCAGGAGTTAAGCTTTAAAAACATATACAAAGATATTTTGTTTAAATCTTGTATTGCCATATATATAATATAGTTATTGATATTATAAAATGCATGTTAGCTTATTGAAAGTGTAGAAATATCTAACATTAGAGGTTTATGTTTGTAATGTTAGTTTAAAGACGAATACACTGCATTAAATTCTAAATAGTAATATTTTATTTATCGGGATGTTGTAATGATTAAAAGGCAAGGATCTGATAAACAAAATTTAATTGAAAAGGTTTGCAAAAACAAAACAAAAATATTACAAAAGCAAATTCAGTAAACATTTTCTAGAAATATTCTTGGCTGTGTAGCTGTCATTCAATCAATTTTTTTGTATATATGATTTATGTAGGTCTATTTATACGTATGCTTGTGTTATGTTGATTTAGTTAAACTTGTTGTGGGCTCGTATTATGTTTGCATCGTCATGATAAAATCAAACTTAATTATGTATAATATATATCCCAGTTTTTACACCATCAACCGCTACTGATTCCTAGTGCAATCAATTTCAACCATGTGAAATGCAACTCTAATATCTTAAACTACTTGAACAACAAGTTAATACTTGATTAACCACTCACCCTTGAACATTAGTTAATCTTATGACCTGCTTTTTAACTATTTGGTTTATAAACACATGAGGGGTAAGGTGTCGGACCTCTGTGCTGGGGGTCCGGAGTTAAATCCTCGGTCCCGGCACAAATTTATCTGATTGCAAAACCCTTCCTTCACCTCTGACAAGACTTGTATTAATCACAACTTATGAATGTGTGAAACGCCAGGCCTCCAACGTGGTTAGGATCCCACGTTAAACTGTAGGTCCTCCATTTCATCTCACAATCACCCTACCATTACACATTAGCATAAGTGTGTATAGCCCGGTGCTAATATTAGTAATAATATAAACACATGCACCTCTACTCTATTCAATGAGTCTAAAAATTAATCAAAACCAGAATATAAGTAGATAAAGAGAGTGAGTGATATCGAGTTTTGCCAGACTAAAGAAAGAAAGAAGGGCCCGGAGAAAGCAAGAGGGAGGGAAAAGTGGTGTGGATGGAAGCGACAGGAGGTAGCTCTGAATTATGCAACCCACCCCAGAAAGTGTTCAATAAACGCTCCTGGTGGCAGGCTGGTGGTCTAATGGTAGTTGGACCATCATGAGCCCATCAGAAACGCTTTCTCTCATCAGATTACTCTCCTTATGTACAGTAAGTGAGACTTTGCTCATTGCTTCTGAAAAATAGATTAAGCTTCCATATCTTTGGGATGAATTTAAAAATGATGTTGGAATTTGGTTAGTACCGATTTTAAAATGTCGCTTTGTAGAAGTCAAAAACAAGCTGTATGATAACAGTTTCAAAGTAATTGTGGCTCACTGATAATCTCTCAACAATTTTCTCTAACCAATTACAATCGTTTAAAGTGAAATATTCATTTTCAAAAATAGTTATGAACTAAACCACTCATTGGTGGGTGACCGTTACAAATCTCAATCTCAAATAATTTCTTTTGCGGGTTTGGGGGAGATTTTGGTTTTAATTTCAGCTGGGTGTACTGAGGGTGGTTTTCCTAAAAGTTCTCTCACGCTTACTTCACGAAAATGCGGGTACACTATTGATAGATTATATCGTCCTTATCCATATTCCATTAGCGTAATTAATATGCACGCGTACGGCTTCAATGATTACTAAGGCTCAGTAAAAAAGTAATGAAATTTCAAATAAATGTGATTTATAAGCTTGAAGATATTTCAAAGTAGAATTTATTATAGTGACTATCACTAGCTAACATAAAATTGTACGCCTATTAGTTAAATATTTTTTTAAAAAAATTACATACTTCATATGAGCTTACTTTTTCCTAATGATAATTATTTGTTATTTGATTTACTATTTGATTGCAATTTAAAAACTAGTGAATTTTCCTAATTCTACCTTGGATGCACACTAATCATTTGAGTCGTGATAATTTAGACAAAAAAAAGAATAGTAACGTCATAATTAACCTATTCCATAGAGCTCTTTGAACCCTCTAATTAAAAATATGTTTCTTTCTTAATGTATAATTGTGTATACTTGAGAGATTTTTTTAAAAAAGACTAAGGAAACAAATAAATGAATAGAGGAAATTCTTACTTTTCACTGGTCACTCTTTTGGACCTGTGTTATATTGTAACTATACATTCATCCAACCTTTAAAAAGATTCCACACAATCTACCCAATAATTCAATATATCCATCTATCTAGTCAACTATCTATTCAAACATCCAATCCAATAAACGCCCCAAGCAACTTGGTTTTACTTTCTGTCAAACTTTTGACAACTTTTTTCTTTTTTTTTACTTCACTCCAGGTCCAGACGTAGACTACCAATTTCTACGTCACTACCAACCTAACATGATGAGACTGAAAACTTTTAGTTTCTTGTAAACTTGTGTAGGCCTTAAAAAAAATGATTGTGATATCTGAATTTGGGGAATGCCAGGCCTCCACCGTGGTTCGGATTCCACGTTAAACAGTAGGTCCTTCATTTCATCTCACAATCACCCTACCATTACACATTAGCTTAAGTGCGTATAACCCAAAGGGGTAGTAAGACGCGGTGCTAATAATAATGATTGTGATATTAATAAAATAATCTATAGAAAATGTCACATCTATCCACATAGTATTATAAACTGTACAATATTTAGTTTTACTGTCTTCACCGATTCCTATATCTATTTTCTTAATTATGAACCTATTCCAAAATTTGAAATCGGTACAATTTTAGTAAAATTAATAAACAATATATTTTAAAAGACAAGACGGGAAGAATACACCAAGATTATCTCGAGGAAAGAATTGACCAATCACAGTGAAAATATAATGGGGAAGACACCTTAAGGGGACATGGCAAGGATTTGAACCACAATTTAAAAATTTAATAATTATTTTATCTCATAATGTGGCGCACACCAAAATTAAGGTAAAAGATATCAGCATGTCCTTGTAGAGTTATAAGCCTTATACTTTAGGTTTTATTTTAAAATTAAAATTCATGAAATGGTGAAATTGGCTGGCTTTCTACGATTAATGTGAAATTTTGCAGTTCTACGGGTAAATGGTTAGAAATATTGAAATAGCCCCAGTCAAACAAATAAAGTAAATTTATTAATATACACAACAGAAGAAAATAAATGGTACGGAAATCCGCACGAACTTTCTCGCTCTTTTGTTTAAAAGTGGAGATATTTATACAAAAACTCGTAATGAATGCCAAATGAAATAATACACATTAGCAAACCCAAGCATAAATTGTACTATACTTATGTACATTTTTTTGAGTCTTGGTTTTAAACTCTATAATTTTATTTTTAAATAATTAATGCCCTCATTTGTATGTTTGGACCGATAAAAAGAGATCAATATTGGGTCCACACTTCGTATTAAAATTTCCACTTCCGGCTAAAATTTTCGTCATTTTGTTAGGTGTTGAAAATCTTCATGTCATCGCATTCCTAGTAAATTCCTCATTTACAAATTTTGACCAATAAAAAATGTAACTATTGAGTTTAAAATGGAGATAGATCATTGTTGTACAAACATTTCTCTTAACTATTTGAGAGACTTACTTATATTTAATTTTTCTATGGCATTGGAGAGTTATTGCGTTAAAATTTTAGTATCTCTACAACTAACGCTCACAAAATTGTATTAATATATTTGCTAATATTTCGGAAACTGTTGGTTTTATAAAAACATATTTCATATAAAAGTTTTGTATTTTTAATATTACTACAATTTTGTAATGAAAAGTTACTTAGTATCTCAAATAGTTGCGGAGATACGGAAGTTTCTGCTTCTGTAAAGTACCCTAAAAGTAGTTTTCATGGGAAAATGACAATAGCCAGTTTATTTATAATCGTCATCAACGCCTAGATACGAATTTTAACCAAAATCGTTAGAGCCGATTTTTAGAAAATCTGTTTTTTCTCTTTTCGCCCTTTATTTAACTACTCTTAATTTCAAGTTTAAACAGACACACAGACAGACGGCATTGCAATTACAACTTTTTAGGGTTTGGGGGTTCATGAGACGTCGACATACATCAACATTTAAGGTTAGTTTTTTTTACATTTGCAATACTTAACTTTAGTGTCCGAAAAGTTAAAAAATATATATTTGCGTATAGTTTAAAAGTTGTTGGTTTTATAAAAAATATTCTTAAATAAAATATTTGTATTATAAATAGAACTACAAATTTTCAATGATAAGTAATTTAATATCTCAAATATTTTAGGAGATATTATAAAAATATATAATTTACGCAACATACTGGAGCCCTAAGTCATTTTGCCGTAATATTGAGAGTAGCAATTTTGTTTATAATATTTATAAATTTTTAGAAACTAAATTTAATCAAGATCTTTAGAGCCGATTTAGAGAAAATAGTCATTTTCTCTTTTTGCCCTTGAGTAAACTACCCTTAATTTTAGGGTTAGATACCCAATTCAAAAAGTTTCTCGGGGAAACCCTATGAAAACCCTAGATACCAAGTTTTAGCACAATCGGTAAAATATTTTAGGCTCTAGTTGGAGGGACAGACAGACAGACACACACACACACACACAGACAGAAATTCAAAAAAACACTTATTCGGATTTAGGGGGCCATGAAACGTCGACATTCATCAAAATTACGAGTTCAATTGTTTTTGACAATCACAATTCTTTCTCTTCCTGAATGGGAATCGAACGCGGGAATCTTAGCTCAGTAGACACTCACTGCCGACTTAGCTAAGGTGTCAGACTCAACATGTATAGTATTGTACTATATTATTAGTGTTATCATATGGATATCGATAATATCTATCAAAAGTGACAGCTCACATGAACTTACTTATGAACACGTGAAAGTATATTTAGTAACTTTTCTATCGTTCAACTTAGCCTCTTCCTCAAGAGAATGAACTGTGGATGAGAGTGACAACGTATTTTGAAACAATGTTATCCACATCGATAACACTGAGCAGCAGCAGCAGATCGAGGTATCTCAAGAGTTCGCTCTCTTCCCCTCCCCTCTTTCTCCTATCCACTCACCAGCTGGAGCGCATGCGCCTTGGGGAGGTTTCCGCGTCCAGCGTCTTGCTCGCACAAAGATTCTCCGAGGCGTCTCTTTCACGCAGTAGTGAGTCAGTGCGTTACGGTGTTGCCACCCCTCGTTGGCTGAGCGGTGTTGCGACACCTACCACAGGTGTTTTTGGAAAGGGAGATGAGTGGTTATCTCAAGATATACACATATTGTACATGTCTAAATAAAATATGGCTGCCGACTAAGAAAAATATATACAACTTACACACACACATATATACTCATGTATATACATATGAAAAGATGATATACATCTTATTTTCACCTTTTGGAGTATTTTTCTTGTGACGTATTTAGTATCGATCACGTGACCCAATAGTTGGGAATAGCAACTACAGTACTGGTATAAAAGATTATGGTTGGATTCCATCTGATATATTAAGCCATACATTTTAATAATGTTGTGTTTAAAAGTGTCCTTCTAATACTAGAATAGCAAAGCTACAATTCAATTTTCTAATGAAGGGTATTTTATGATATTTGGAACATATGTATTTTTTGCAGTTAACGGTGATAATATTTTACTACCTATATTAATGGTGTTATTTTACAAGTATTTATAATATCCATTAAAAGTGACCGTGGTACATCGTATGTCTTGACGTATGAATACAAGAAAGCCTGTCTATTAGCACATATAGTTAAATAAGACCCTTTCTACGAAAATTGGACAATACACTTACAGAAATAGAATTAACCTTTTGTAAATAATAATTTAAAAAAATCCCAGTCAACATCGATAATATGGTACCATAATAGTCCTATTATTTATCGGTATTACTTCTTTTGGTAAAATATGATGGTTACAGGTTACATGGATTGATGTTTAGATACATGAAAAATAGATTAAATAGTTCTTAAAACTGTTATATCCACTGTGACCCACCTTGGTGGCGTAGTTGGCTAACACGCTAGTTGTGTTGAGCTCGACTGCCGAGGACGGGGAGATCGAGGTTCGAATCTCGGTCGGGTTAACTGGGGGAGGTTTATTCCTAAATGGGTTTTCACTCTCCCTCCACGCAAATGTGGGTTCACTTCTTCTAATTCAACCTTCCCAATTCCTAATCCATTAGCGTAATTAGTACTTAAAGCGTACAACCCGAACGGGTAGTAAGACGTGATGCTAAATAATAATAATAATATACCCACTGTGTATTTAGTGCAGTTCCTCAACGTATCCAACCGATGTAATTTACTAGAAACTTTTGAATGAACTGATTTATACATGGAATACGAGCTATAAAAATCTTGACTATCATTATTATTAATTGAATTTACTCCTTTAACTTATAAACACATTGTTGTACTCTTTGTTCATTATCTAAGCCAACCGGGATCAATTATAAATATCTAGATGTAAAAAAATAAATTATTTTAGTATTGATAAAGATATTCATTTTTGCAGTAGGTCCCAATTATTAAGTAAATTTACTATATTAAAAAGTAGATTATATATTAGTCCACGTTTATTTAATTTAATCAGATATTCTTTATTTAGTAAAATTGTCACAAACAACATAAATAACTACTAATATTTAAAGGAATTAATTTAAGCTAAATTTATAAATAGCTTGTATAAGCAATATTTCTTTTAGACCTAGTCTAAAATAAATAGCTTGTATAAGCAATATTTCTTTTAGACCTAGTCTAAAATAAAAGAATTAAATAAAAATAAATAAATAAACAATGAAAGCTAGTGGCCTCAAAAAATAAAAATAGTCAGAGAAATTTGTTAAAGTATTTGGAACGTGTCCAAACAAAGAGACAGATTTTTGCGAACGAATCGCGGTTGGACCACTTAATAGACCATTCAATTTGGTTTTCTCTCATACCGCAATTTTGATACGGTTTATGTATTATTTAAGAGAGTTGGAAATGAATGAAAGTTGAAAATAAAAATAAATAGAGGCTATATAAGAGATAAAAATAGTATTTTTCCCGTTCTTAAATATCCATAACTATCTTATGAATTGTTTCAGTTGTGTTTTTAAAAATAACGAAAGGATCTTAGATTTTTTTACCCACATCTGTCAAGCATGCCTGGGCTATCAAAAAATTACCAATATGGCATATGGATGAAAAAAGGTACAGTTTACCAAAAAAGTTTACAAATATAATTTGGAAAATGGGAGCCCGATTCGGGAAAAACCCAACTCCATCTGGTCGGAGGATTTTCAAACACCGAACATAAAACTAATAATTGAAATAAACTTATGATAATCTAGTGTGGTTTGCTGGTGGTTGTAAGGTTGAGGTTCTAATCCCGCCCAGCCAAACATAGAGCATTTTTATTAAATGGTTTCCCACTATCTTCGCGCAAATCAAGGTGCATCTAATCTAAACTTTACCTTTCCTAACCCTATCCCATTAGCGCAAATAAAATGCGTGTATCCTGGATATCTAAGAGATGAGGTACAAAAAAATTATTTTGGCAAACTTGACAGGATGAGACTAATGCTCTTTTTCCCCCCACGTGCCTACCTTTGGCGAGCACAGGTTTAAGGTGTTGAGTTTCAAACTCCCGCCAATAAGTGAGTACACGCCTCATTGGCCGAACTGACTAAGATGTCATTCTCGCGTTAGTCTAGCTACTGTTCGGAGCTCGTGTTCCGGTTGGGTCTACTAAGAGTAGTTTTTAATGAATATTTTCCCACTCTTCGTCCACACAAAACCGGGTAGATTACTTCTAAAATGCTTCCTTCCACATCCTTACCCCATAATAATAATTAGCATATATGCTCATAACCTTAACAAGCGGTAAGACGTGGTAATAAAAATAAATATTAAGTAAGTTCTTCCTTTTGAGTCAAGGTGAGGTTATTTATTTAATCGTTTCTTATGGTAAAATCAGGCAAAGTGGTTCATTCAAATGTTGTTTTGTGCCTATGAATAACAAAACTTTTCTAATACCTATTTTAAAACTTTTGCTATACCTTTACGGAAGATGTAATCACCCCATACATAGAATTATTGGATAGGGCTGTTGGACCATTCTAACATACATTTCCACAATTAGACTGCCAGTTTTTTTTTTATCACCTTCTCTAAAACATCACCCCCTTTCCGAAATAAATTTGTCGTTGTACACAAAGAAGTGTATATATTTCTGGGAGGTCCATGTTCGCCCCGTGTTTTGTTTTTACCCTTTTCCTTTTTGATGAGATTCATGTTAAAAACTTTTTACAAGCTTCGTTGTTCCGTTTTACAATGATGTATAGGAGCGTGTGGCCCTGTACTGCTGACGCGCATTTAATCAGCTATAAACCTCTTGCGGGAATTTGTTTGCACGGGTACATTTTTATGTGCCTTTCCTTAAGTCGTGGAATTTATTTATATCCTTCTTTTTTTTAATGTCCTTATATTCTCTGGCTAGTAGTTATGACTATTTATGTCCTCAATTGTGGTCACGTGGTTTGGGGAAATATACTCAAGGTCACCGTCGATGGTCAGGCTGGAGCCAAGACTGGCCGAACGCGCCAGATGCTATTCTTATCCATGTGCTTTATCGCTATCGTCTTATAATACACTTTTCGCTGATGCGGCTGAACTTCCTGTAAACTACCCTTAGCATCCATATACATAGGTAATTTCATTTGTGCCAGCGCATTAGTTTTATGAAACAAAACCAGTAAACACAGCAATCGCTAAATTTTTTTTGTAACTTTTTTACTTTGTAATTTAAAAAATTACACAGCATTTTTTTATTCTATTATATGCGAAACTCAATCAACCTTTTATTTATAGTGTTTGTATAGTTTGAACATATGATATATTGTTTTTAAAGAAAATTTTGTACAGATTTTATTCATACCAAAGGCAACCAACTTACAGTTTTCTGAAAACATACTTTTTGTTTGACACTGGAAAGGTGGCATTACAATAAGGATCTATATTATTTAGTGTTGGAAAATAATTACTCTAACTTGTGTCTAAATGTTGAAATTATAATAGAATAATTATTATAGGCTATGAAGTTGTCCAAATACATAGAAATATATATATATATATATTTCTATATGTATTTAACAATTCCTAATTGTATTTAATATATATATATATATATTAAATATATATATATATATATTGTATTTAATACATATATATATATTAAATATATATATATTGTATTTAATACATATATATATATTAAATATAATTAGGAGTTAATTTCTTCTCACTAAGGCGCTTTAGTGTATATTAATTTTTGTGTTTTTTCTGAACAGTAATGTATAAAGCATTTAGCTTTTAAAAATGTTAAAGTACAAACATGAATCATGAATGAGCTATCAGGAATAGAATAAATCAGCTTATGTGTTACACACTACATGTATTTAAAACAAAAGGCAAAAAATTCTATGTTTCACAAAAGTGTAACACTTTAATTTTGTACTTTAATGATAAAAATGTTTTGTGGTTAAACAAATTGGAATACATAAATCCGACGTTTACCTTACCCTAATATTAATAAGTGTGACGTAACCCTAGTTTTAAGCAATTAGCAAAATGTATTTATACGAGCCGTGGAGAGAGTGAGGCATAAAAAAATGATTGCTTGTAAAAAAAATCGAATCTAAACATTTATTCCTCCCCTGAAACGGCTACAATTAGAACAGTAGTGTTGACATTGTGCATGGCGCACATGTATTTAAACAAAGCAATGAAAACAGTTGGCATACGATGCATTGCCAGGTTATTATTTGCAAGCAGTGCAAACAACCGTATCTCATTATGAAACGGTGTTGGAACAAGTATAAAGGCCGTGTTTACACAAGCCCCGCCTTTGCACTTCTTTTCTGTCAAAAGAGAATGTTGAATGGCTAGATATACCGAGTGAAGTTAAAACTCTTTGCTCTCTGGATCGCAGAAAGAGCACGAGGAGTAAACTAATTAAGAGTCACTGCTTCGGACTGGCTCGGATATAAAGAGTCTGAACGAAAATAATTAAAAACAAACATTTAAATAAAGCGCTCCCTATAGATTTGAATGAGATAATCTTATAGAATTTCAAACTCTCCTGTTTTTACATTATTATTTATATATAATGCTTAAATCCGATCATGTCAAAACCAATGGACGATAAGTTAAAGTATAATTTTGGTAGCAAGAAATTTTAGTAAAAATTTATAAGTATTGACAGTAAATATCAAAAGTGACGGTTGTAAATTACATGTCCTTAAATGTGAATGCGTGAAAGTAGATAAAAAAAACCTTTCTTGCTGTCAGATAAAAAAAAAAATTCTATGAAAATTGGATTTTACATCCATAATGGGAGGAAGTCAATCTCGGTGATTTTGGTGTTAAGTGCTCGCTTAGGACTAGATTTTCATGGGTTCAAATCCAACCGGAGTAAACGGATTCTTCTTGGGCGGTAAAAGTCTATGGTACAACTTCCTTCGAAGGAGAAGTAAAGCCATTGGACACATGTAGCTTGTGACATGTAAAATAACCCTAGAAGTTTGTGAAAATACCTTAACCAGAAAAATTGGTAGATCCTTTTGCTCTCGCTCATGGAAATTCTCGTGTGGTTCAAGAATCGCACGTTAATAAAAAATTATACATATATATATATATATATCTCTTCCACTATGTATATATATATATATTTATATATATGTGTATATCTTCCTTCCACTATGTATATATATATATGTGTGTATATCTTCGTTCCACTATAAATATATATATATATGTGTATATCTTTTGTACCAAATACTGAGATACTACTAAATTAGAAAACTTAACATTTCAATTTCACAATAGATTTATTTAGTAGACATAGAAAA
>CABFVX010000250.1:343516-358643 GCA_902151425.1 Timema shepardi | reverse complement strand
GCCACCCATTGTTCGAGTTAATTGGCTCTTTGTGTAATAGAAATCGACAATCCCCCCTACTACCAGTGGCATTCTAAAATACTTCAACTTTCGAATTGCACCAATTGTAATTTCCCCTTATATAAATTCAGGCCAATTTATCTGAATTCCCATCTCAAACTTTTTCTGAATTCTTTAACAAAGGTAGTAATCTTTTATATCTCCTATGATACTATGAAGACCATATGCGTTTTTGCTGTAGCCTCACATTATTTTTTGTTTGTTTTATGGTATGTGTCACTTAACATACGAAAAAATACGTGATTATCAGTTTTATGGATTCAAATGAAATATCAATTGACGTGTATAAATCAACACTCATTGGAAAAACTTTTTGAATAGAAACGTTTTAAAGATATAGTTCTTTGAATCTTTGGGGAAAAAAAACATTATGTTGATTAGCAGTTCATTTACATTATCACAAAGACAAAACATTAGACAATGTTTTCTAGGAAACACGTCTTAATATTTGCGTACACACTATCTTTCTGTAGAAGAAACAATGTTTTACAAGCATTAATAAAAAATAAACATGTAGGGGCCTAAAAATACTGTTTTTTCGTGTTTATATAAGCATGGCGCACTATATTTTAAAATTGCTCAATTTTTTTACTCTCCTTAAACTATTAATAGACATTGCGGTCTTTCGCCTACATACTTCATCTCCATCATTCTCCTTTGGGATTACTTCCCTTTCCATCCTCATTACATGACCATATCATCTCATCATTATATCCTCTACTATCTCATGTATCTACTGTACCTCAATTCTTGCCTGGAAAACTTCATTCCTAATCTTGTTTCTACTCGTGACAGCTAACATGTTCCTCACAAACTTCATTCCAAATATTGTTTCTCCTCGTGACAGCTAACATGTTCCTCACAAACTTCATTCCTAATCTTGTTTCTCCTCGTGACAGCTAACATGTTCCTCACAAACTTCATTCCTTATATTGTTTCTCCTCGTGACAGCTAACATGTTCCTCACAAACTTCATTCCTTATATTGTTTCTCCTCGTGACAGCTAACATGTCCCTCACAAACTTCATTCCTAATATTGTTTCTCCTCGTGACAGCTAACATGTTCCTCACAAACTTCATTCCTAATATTGTTTCTCCTCGTGACAACTAACATGTTCCTCACAAACTTCATTCCTAACCATGTTCCCCTCGTTACAGCTAACATGGTCTTCACAAACTTCATTCCCATGGCTTCCACTTTCCTAGTCCCTCTTACATTCAATGAATTGGTCTCTACTACATATGCGACTATGGTTATGGTATGAACAGAAAATGTAGACCACCTTTCCAATAAATATTTTAAGTTGTTTTTTTCCTGAAAAGCAATATAAAGATAACACTTGCTTTGCAGGAACTATATTTTAAAAAATTGTCAGGGGAATATGTCTAATTTAAAGCGGAATTTACGACTCTTACAAAGGTCGGAACCTGTTTTAAGGTTTAGTTTGAAGAACATATTTATTAACTTTTGTCGTTCTAAGTATCCTACTTCTGTTAGTTTGTCAAGCTGTTGGCTATGTTTTGTGATGTCATACTACTTGTTAATATAATATAATTGTATGCACGTTTTGTTTGTTTTGTGAGTGTATCATCATTGTATAGAAATAATGTGTAATTAAAAACACGTCAACTTGCTCATTATAGGCATATAGTAGGATTTCGGTAGGAAGAGCCTTTAAGAAACAATAAAACTTATTTTTTTACTTTCAACTATGATAATATTTTATTCTATTATTGGTGTTATATTTTAGATATTGATCATATTTATTTAAAATGTTAGCAATAATTTTTTATCACCCCGTCTCACTACCTGTTAGGGTTATACACCTGTGTATTAATTACCCTAACGTGTTAGAGTTTAGGAAGGTTGAATTTATAGGAAGTGTACCCGATTTTGCGTGGATGGAGAGTGGAAAACCATTTAAGGGAGAAAGATAACCTCAGTACACCCAACCGGGATCGAACCCCAATCTCACCGTCTTCGGCAGTTTAGTCTATTATGGGAGTAGCGCCCTAGAGTCTTAGACCATGCAGCCGCCAAAGTGGGTATGACAACTGTAGATCACTTGACTTGACGCATGAATACGTGAAAGTGGGTCTAATAGCTTTCCTAGTTGTTAGATACGGTTCTTACAATCAATATTGGACTGCATTCTTTATAATAAATTGCGTTTTATTATACCTTTGCCGAAACACTCTCCTAAATAGTTTTACTAGGTGACGTACTTTTTGTCTGTCATTATGATGCAATAAGATTGTTTTGTTCACTTTCAATATTTCCCTCTCTTAAATAATTGAATAATAAATACAAAACAATATTCTAGTAAATTAAAAAAATAATCTTTATAACAATCTTTATTCACCCTAAAGTATTCCTAGATGATCATTCGCTTGTGTTTATCATAGGAATAAAATTATTTATATACCTAATATAAATATAAAAAAGGAACATAAAAATGAAATTTGAAGCCACGTGAAAATAATTTTGTTACAAACTAAGAGTATATATTATTTTAATAGTTCATACAATTTTTGTGTATAATTTATTAATTCATATATTGAAAGTTTTGACTATACACCATTCTGTTTGTGAGTGTAAGTAAAGTGTTTTTTTAAACAAAAACCACTACTGTTTCCAGTTTCAAACGTGTTTTATTGTCACTACAAGTTAGTGGAACGACATATCTTGCATAACGTACGATACCAGTCAAAACTTTCACATTCGCACACGTTTTGTCGACAAACACTAAGCAAATTGGCACAAGGGCATAGCATAAAATAATGTATGGGATTTCATTTAAAACCAATGTTGTGTTTTTTATAAAAAAATAATAATAATTATATTATGTTTATGAAATACCGAAACATGATTTTTAAGAAAACAATTAATGGCATCTTTAATGTAAATACATTTAAGTTCGTATAGAACCAGGTTGTCAAACATTCGGCTCGTGGGCCGGATATGACCCCATTAATTACATATTGCGGCCCTCACAACCGTTTGATTTTGACATCCCTGGTATAAGTCTTCCAATCCCAAAGGTTTAACCTAATAGTGAATACAATATTACGTAGTGGACAGTCGTTAAAAATTGTTTATTTTTTCATCATCGCATCTTACTACCGGTTCAGGTTATACGCATATATGATAATGGGTTAGGGATGAAGAAGGAATCATTTTAAAGGTAATCTACCCGCATTTGCGTGGAAAGGAAGTGGGAAACCATTTGAGGAAAAACTACCCTTAGTAGACTCTACCTGGATTCGAACCCGTATCTCCCCGTCATCGGCGATCCAACACGTTAGTGGCGCCTTAGACCATCTGCCACTGAGGCGGGTAAAATATATACTATCAATACCTATAAATAACACTAACCAAATGGTAAATTGTTAACAAATTTGGCCGAAAAAAAGTTTGCATTTTATAAAAGGCCCATCTTATATAAATCGGACTGTATTCCGTCTTACATAAGACTTAAATGCGTTCGTGGTTGTTTCAATTTTTTTTTTTTGCATCTGGCGTTAACGCTCTTTGGTTACGGTAGTCTCTCAGACAGGGATGATTGAGAGTCTATGATGTTATTCGACGATAAATCAGATGACGCCATGATTTTAGCGAACAGGTAATGAAAGAACCTCCAGAGAAACCTTGTGTGACGCCCCATTATCCCACACACACACACTTCACACAAGAGACACAACAATGGACATATCTTTCAAGGTTACAGTTGTAGCCTCTGTCTAGTATATGCAAGGTTATTTCTCCTCGAGTCAGCCATCATTTGCAATTTTTTTTTTTTAGAAAAGGTGGGCCGGAGACTGCGACGCACGGGTGTACAACGAACTTTCAATCCCGCACTATATCCTTTTCTTTTTTAATCACCCGTTCAGGCTATACGTATTGGTACTGATTACTCTAATGTGTTAAGGACGAGGAATGTTGAATTTAGAGGAAATGCACCCATATTTACGTGGGGAGAAAGCAATAAACTATTTAGGTGAAAGCCACCCTCAGCGCTGCCGACCGCAATCCGAGTCTCAATCTTCCCATCATCGGAAGTCCTGTATATAGTGAGAGTGACACCTCGGACAGTGTTGCCACCTAATCGGGTGTTAGATATTATCATCAATACCTATTAAATAATACGTAAACTCTTATCAATCATATATAGGGCTTACATTATCCTAAAGGCTCGTCCTAAGAAAATTGGACTCTAGCAAGCACCTTCGTTTATCGATCAGAGAATATATTTATATAACTCTCCTCCTTAAATTTACGTTGACCCCCCTCGGTTTGGACGGCTACTACACGTAACTTGACGCAACAGTCGACAATCGACACGATACGTGGTCGATCAAATCAACACTTGGCGCGTGCTGAATGGCGTATTGTCGTTACCTGCCGTGGTACCTTTTCATCATCACTGTGACTAATAATAGAAGGGTCCCCACTCTTTTTTTTAAATGGTGCACGCATCAAAGTGTCGGATGGTTGGGAGATCTGGCGGTGGGGCATAGATGAACACGTAGACTAAATGTCTGGTTCATATAGTCGGGCTCAACGATTGAAAAGTGGTGCAAAAATAAGAAAATAATTAAAGACATAATCTATGCTGTAGGAATAAGAGGAACTTCTCACCCTCATTGGCTTGTTTTCTCCCTCTTATCCCCCTCTCTGACCCCGGTGAAGTAGGATGCCATCTGAACCACGACCACGTCGTCAGCGAGAAGAGCATGGCTACCCTATACACTCTCTGGCCGGATGGTCTAAGGTATCACTCTCGTGTTAGACTGACCTGATTGTTACGGGGAGATCGGGGTTCGGATCTCGGTCGGGTTTACTGAGGATGTTTTTTCCTAAATGTGTTATCCCTTTCCTTTCATGCGAGTGCGGGTAAATTACCTTTAAAATGCCACCTTGCTCCTTCTTATCCCATTAGAATAAGTATTATATATGCGTACAACCTGAACGGGTAGTAAGACACGGTGATAAAAACAACTAGACTAAGTACGAAGAAAGGGAAGAGAGGTTTGAAGGGAGGTCTGCCCTCCCCCACTGGAATTTGATAAACCACCCCCCGAGGGGGGGGGGGGTTGCATGTATACACGTAATAAAAACTTTTATTGGCGAGAAAAGTAAGAGTTTGCAGTATTTATAGAAAAACTATTTTTGGCGTAGATAAATCAAATACTGCTCCAGTGGAAACAGTTTAGTTAGTTTTCTTCACATGGTGATTATCATCAGCTGTTGAATATCTGTCAAGGGTATCCTGGAATTTAATGACAACTTTTTGTCTCCGTATAAAAATTTTGTCGTCTAATGTCACTATGGTCATGACATATACGTAACAACTTTTGATATCGCCATCTTAATAAAATTAAACTCTGTATTTCTACTGGAGTAATATTCTATTTATTTTGGCAGAAAAAAAGTTTTGTTATAAAAACTGCAAAAACACTGACATTTCTTCCGTTTCTTACACTCTTAACCAAGACGATTTCTAACCGTTAACTTCATAAAGTTTATTGTGACATGACATTGAATTACATGGGTGTCGAAATATTAATGGACTCCAAGAAAAATATACTCCGTGGGCAAAAAATGTTAATTTTATGTTTATTATGTTCATGTTGGCGTGTCATAGATTTATCATCCCTGCTCTAGATGACCCCTCGGTCACCTGCAGATATAGTGTGGGGAGGGGGAGGGGGTATTAAAATGCCTCCTCGCCTCCCCAACCACAATCTAGAAATGTTAAAATGAATTACTATTCCAGATATGTCCCGGGTGTATTAAACAAGGCGAGTCATATTATTTTTATGAGGTAGTTAGCAGTCTGCCAGTGTGGAGGATGCAGGAAGAAATAACAAGCCGCTGGGCGTCTGAGTTAGGCCACTCCTGGGAACAATAGGACAATATTAGATACTTATTATATCTTCAAGGTCGTGTCGTATAGTGGCCGGTACCAGTCACGTGAATTTATCCTCCCCCCCCCCTCCATCCCTCACCGCCAATTACATTTAATCTCTGTAATTTTAGCAATAAAAACAAGTATAAATGTATAATATATATTATTTATAATGGATGTTTGATAACATGCCAAGCTAATATTATTACGGCTTTTAAAAAGATTTAAAAAAGACCAGTAAAAATATTCTGTGAGAAGATAGAATTATAAACATAATAACTCCTACAGTCCGATTCTCGTAAAGGATTATTTGACAGCTTGAAAAAATTTACTTTCATGTATTCATACGTCAAAAAATGTGATCTTCATCAGTCACTTTAGATATACATTAAAAATACATATAAAGTAGAAATAGTATTGTTATGAATTTTGGACTGCAAAAATTATGTTCGCATATTCTAAAAGGATCTTTCTATTAAAATTGGTCTGTACGTGCCCATTATTTTGACGTAGTTTAGAGAATACTAATATACGTAATTATTTTGAATAATTGTTTCTTTGTGTGGGAGTATATAGCTCTGTTTTTTCTCGTTTTATTATATACACATTAATCTATTCAAAGTATTTTTAAATTTATTTTGGACATCAAATTGAAACAAAAGTTTTTAAGAACTGGCGTGTCGTCATAGATGGCAACTTGTCTAATGTGTGTCCATTAATCCTAATTATTAGGGGTGTGCGATGACACTTTTTGAATGCGAAGCGGAGTCGAAGCGAATCTTGAAACATGGGAAGAAAAGTCGAAGTCGAAGCTACCTAGGATTTTTGTCGTTACTTTACCCAACTTTTATTTTAAAATTAATTATTTTTCTAGAGCTTGTAAGTAACAAGGGCCAGGAAAATTTCCTTATTTGTTACCTAATTATTATATTAATAAGTAATGCACACAGGCTTAATGATAAGCTTAGTAACTTATCAATTAAGTTTTATTCTGAAAATTGAAAAATGACACCTGGACACGAGAATCTAGCCCGGGATCTTTTGATCTATTTGGGTTCGATTCCTGTGTCCAGGTGTCAATTTACAATTTTTAGAATATGATATCTAGATGGAGTAATCCTCACTAAAAAGCATAAATAATAGCTTTGACTATTTGATTCTTGATTAAGTTTTAATTTTTACTTACATCGTAGAGTTTATAATATTATTTCGCAAACTTCACATATGCATGTTTTTTTATCTGCATTTCTCTGATAATAATTATAAGTTAAACTCCGTTTTCGTTTCCTACTTTCCGTATTAATCATTTTTAACAATAAAGAAAAAAAGCAAAGAAGTTATGAAAAACTTCTGTGTCAAAATGCACTTGTAAATTTGTCACAGATAATTCCAAAGAGATGGAATAATAAAGACCAAACGTTAGACTTGAGCTGCGATGATATTACAACTTAAGCGCTTTCTCTGTTTTATACCAGTGACCATGGTGTTATTTCTTTATAGGTATTTTTATTTATCATAAAATTCTGTTGGCGATAGTGAATATAATATATTTATATTTACTTACCAGTTTTTGATCCATTCTTACGTAGTGTTAGTTGAATTACAAGTCAGTGTTAAAACTCTGTTTAGTAACTCTTTTAAAATGATCAAATATTGAAAAATGTATTATTTAGTAAGATAAAATTAAATCGTTTGATAATTTTATTGTAGATGTCGAAGTCGAAGCTGAAGGAGATTTAACTTTAGACTTCGACTTTTCGAAACTTCGCACACCATTAATAATTATTATTAATTTAAAAAAAAATGCACTCGTTAGGGCTATACTCATTTTAACTACACTACTGGGGGGACGGGGACGTATAAGGTATAGTTTAGAGGAAGTGTACCCACATTTTCTTGGAGGAAGGAAGCACCACCAGTACATCCGGCTGGGGTTCCAATCCTAACCTGTCCATCATCGGCAAACTAGATTAGTCGAGTCCGACATTTAGTCTACGTGCCCAACGATGCGTGTAACTTTTAATAATAGGAAACAAAAAAAAAGGTAGTTTTGAAATGCAAGTTAAGTTTGTACAAGCGCAAGTAGTATAGTGAGTGTGTATATTCGTCAGATGAAAAGGGGTAGTGTTATCAGCAGATAAACTAGAGGCCTCACAGGTCAAACTGCTAATTTTCTTCCCTCCATTTATATCTTATAAATTAACTTCTAAGTGTGATAGTCCTTGAGTGCTCAGTGTGTCAAGTTAAGATGCAAATCGCTTTGCAAAATAGTTTCGAAATGACCAGGTAGGCAGCGTCGTTAAGTTATCACAACGTTGCCAATTGAAAGTCATTGACACCATACAATCTCATGGCTTCACTGATATTTTCTCCTCCATCGTCACTAAAAAACACGAAAGTAGTAGTTTAAACTTAATCCTAACTATAAAAATAAACGTTTAAAGTTGGAATACTTCCTTATAAGGAATCATGTTAAAGGTGGGTACTTTAGTAATTTAATTAAATATGATATTTATTTGTATTCTTTATATATATACTCTGCGTTTGGACAAAAATGTTACGCCTTATTTTAGTTTAAAAAAACTAAATTTCTTAATAACTTTAAGTATAGTATTTTCTCTCTTAGACATATGACCAAGAATCTCACTTATTTCAAGAGATTGGTAGCTTTTGCTGTGTTTTTGTGAAAGTGCAATATTATAGTAGGTCATAGATGGGCAAACGTTTTGTTCGAAAATAATACATGAGGTGGTGGACGTCATAAATATGTATAATGGTGAGTCGAATGGGCGTAATACTCTTTCATTTGGAATATTTTTGAGTCCACTTTCTAAGTGCAGGTTCATATCAGAACATGAATAAACTAATTATTTTTAGCTTTGTGTCTTAATGCCCATTTAAGTTACGTATTAATTACGCTAGCATGTAAGAAATGAGTAAGGTTGAATTAAGATAAAGTGTACCCGCATTTGTGTAGATTGAGCGTGGAAAACCCTTTAGAAATATATCTCAGTACACCAGACCGTGATTAGGTACCCAGCCCTTTCATTATTGGCTGTTCACTCTATTGGGAGAGTGATGCTAGCTTAAATCATTCGACCACCAAAGTGGGTTTCAGATAAACTAGATTAAATATTGTAATTAGGCTCGCAATAAACTGGATTGTCTGTTGGTGGAAGTTCAAGGTTAAAATCTCGGATTTACTGGGGGTATGGGGTGATTTTTCCCTATGATTTTCTCATCGCTAATGCGGTAGCACTTTTTCTAAACAACCCTCCCTATATTAAACTGTTAGTAGACCTTTGTTGGGCTTATTAACTATACGTATATTTATATATAAAACATTAAACACTTTTTTGTTTAAATCATTGTTTTGTGAAAATTACTCATGTACGAATATTAAATTCGAGCGAAATATTTATTTTTAAGTTATTATTTTGGGTATTTTAATTATAACATTATACTAAAAAAGAATTTTTAAATGTAAGGTTCAGGTCAATATAAAAACTAAATCGAGGAGCCTTCTTTAGAAATATCTGAGCCAATTTATATATTTTTTAAGGTAAAAAGGTGCCTATTACGTAGTCTCCACAAAAGACCGACGACCTAGGTTATTTGATGTAAATACTGAACTCCAAAGGAAAAAGGCATTTACCTTGACTAAATTGGTACTAAAGTCGTGACATTCCCTGGAGTCACTCGACCTGAAATTGGAGTAAAAACGTAATGGTGTTGGATAAAATAAAAAAAACTGAGAAATGATATCCTTTTGCTCATCAGAGCTTATCCCGCCACTTCACACCATTGGGAAAGGTCCATCAACCCGAGTCAGTGGTGCAGCATAGGTTTTTTTCTTGGAGGTTGTCAGGTTACTTCTTCTTTATTATTACTAGCACCGCGTCTTACGACCCGTTCGGGTTATACGCACTTACGCTAATGTGTGATGGTAGGGTGATTGCGAGATGAAATGTAAGACCTACAGTTTAACGTGGGATCCGAACCACGGTGGAGGCCTGGCATTCCACACATTTACAAGTTGTGATTAATACACTTCTTGTTAGAGGTGAAGGAAGGGTTTGGTAATAAGATAAATCTGTGCCGGGACCGAGGATTGAACCCCGGACCCCAGCACAGAAGTCTGACAGCTTACCCCTAGACCACCAGGTCACCACGAAAAAAAAGGTTGTATTTTATACTAATAGGCCCTCACTGTCAGGATGCTACTATATACACATACACTACATATTATTATACTGTATATCTATAACCAAGTAACGTAGAACTAGTTAGTTTAACCATGTGAGTTCATACCGGTACTTTAATTTTCCTTGTTAGTCAAGAAGTGAAAGTGTGAGATAGCGGTCTTCATTGTGTTTCTTCTTACTTTCGTGCGGTGCTAAATTTAATGTTTACCATGCATAGAAGCTCACGCTAATATTAAACAAAACAAAAATTAGGTGGAGCGAATTAATAATAAAAGCTGTCTGTGACAACACACATAGCAGTAATAAATAACACAATTTTTAATATCAAATTTATTTCACTAGGAATGTTGCACACGAAACATACTATTTTCATGGTCTTGTAAATTAATGTTTTAATTATAATATTATTGATAACCCAGTTTGATCCGGTTTGATACTAAAAACCAATCCTCCTGGGTGATAATTCATTACAGTCCTTTTTTTCCCCCACATCAAGACCCTTATCTGACATCTATAAAAGTTACTAGATCTAATTGTATTCATACATAAAATCATCTAATTTGTTGTTGTCACTTTTGGCAGATGTTATCATTATCTATAGTTTAAATTTCACTTTCCTTTATTTTAGCACCGCGTCTTACTACCCGTTTGGGTTATACGCTTTAAGTACTAATTACTCTAATGAATTAGGAATTGGGAATGTTGAATTAGAGGAAGTGAACCCGCATTTGCGTGGAGGGAGAATGGAAAACCATTTAGGAACCCGCACCCTCCCCCCCAGTTCACCCGACCGAGATTCGAACCTCGATCTCCACGTCCTCAGCAGTAGAGCTCAACACGACAAGCGTCTTTCCTTTATTATAGTTCTGATCAACAGCTCGATACGTATAGCAGACCAGCAGTGATGGGTACATACTAATAATAAATGCATATGAATTCAATTAAAGATAACATCTTGTGAGTGTGAGGAATGCCAGGCCTCCACCGTGGTTCGGATTCCACGTTAAACTGTAGGTCCTTCATTTCATCTCACAATCACCCTACCATTACACATTAGCGTAAGTGCGTATAACCCGAACGGTTAGTAAGACGCGGTGCTAATAATAATAATAATAATTAAAGATAGCTAGACAATATTTTTTAAATTAGTAAATTGATACAATGCAGTGAATAAAAGCTAGCAAAATCGATAAACAAGTAACATATTTATATAAAATTCACAATAAAAAAAGATGAATTATTTTTAAATATTTAATGTCTTATAAAACATTATCCTAGATTCCTTAGTGGTAAAGGTAGTTCCTTAAATAGCTCTCTTGAGTTTGGATCTTCTTTTATGATCTAAATCAAAATAGGTAAATATAAATTTTACCCTACGAATGTAACGGCCAATATGTATGATGAACATGTAGGAGTTATTGAAAGAAAACCATTTTGAAATCCGAGATAAGCAAGAGGGCTTACATTTTCACAGACACATTTACAAGAAATGTTTCTATTAGAAATATTAAAATTAAAAGATATATATAATAATTTAAATATCATTTGATGTAAAATGTTATCAATGGTTTTTTTAGGACCACGTTTTGCTACCCGTTCGAGTTGTACGCATATCTGATAATTGAGCTTAAGTGTATGAAACGAGGAAGGTTGAATTTAGATTAAGTGTATCCGCATGTACGTGGAGGAAGAGTAGAAAACCATTTAGGAAAAAATCTCAGTACACCCGACAGAGATTTGAACCTTGATTTTCCCGTCATCGGCACTCTAGTGACGTGGGACTAAGATATATTTAGTAATCCCCTCAACTTAATATAGGCCTACAAACAACACTTAATAAACAATTACTTTAATTACTTATATAGACCTATAAATTGTATTTTTGGTTGGTAGAATCTTTCAAATTTTACCGCAAAAAAAAAAGTGTATTAATCTCTCAAAAATGTATTTATATACATGCATGCACATACATTTTCACAAAACAGCTTAGCATACATATTTTTTATTCATCAAATGAATGCACAATAAAATGCAATCATGACAATATTTATATTTTAATCATTAGCTATTTCACATTCTCCACCGAGCGCGAGGACCACATTTTCAGTGAGCGCTGGCCGCCATTTGGACCACACTGCCTTAGACCAATCGGCCACCGAAACAGGTGTTACCAATATTGACAGTTCTTGTTGGATCAATAGATGGGTCATTAAGTCAGTGGTCAACTCTCCAGATGCATCCCAACAGTCTAGTCAGCGTGTCGTGTGTTTAAGTACTCAAGGACTTGTGCTCATTACCACTTCACACGTCACCGGACAGTGTCCGACCAGTGACACACGGTGTGGGTAAGAGATACCGTTACTGCCGATAGTGAACGCTATCTTTTGAGATTCATCCGACTCTCAAAGAGAAGAGGTATCGGCTGGCTTTTGTCAGGGTGGAGATGAATGACGACACCATAAGTTCGCGGAAAATAGAGAGCAGATTCTACTTGAGGGAAGGCAGGAAGGGCGGGCTATTGTCCCAAATATATTGATACATTTATTAGTCGATACATCGTAAAGCAAATATATTTTGAAAGCATATATCGATCAAATTAAATCGATATTTCAGTTGTTTTCCGCTAAATTGAATTTCATTGTTCTGGAAGAACTGCAACGACGATATAAATATGTAAACTGTTCTGTAATGATATTCTTTGATACTTTTCACTTTTATGATGACCTTGATGATAGCGTGTCGGCAACGATATGTCGATTTAAAAATATATCGCTATATCGTTACTATCCTTAAGTGGCGCAGAGATTCACAGCGTATAGCCCGAACGGGAAGTAATACCCGGTGCTTAAAAAAAGGTAGTGATTCACAAGTTAGCACAACTATCTTTTGACCCATAATGCTTTGCAACACAAACTAGAAACAAATGATCCCCAACATATTTTATTTTATAGTTGATGGAAATATTTAATAATAATATCACAATGGCAATTTTAAAATTATTCCATTGTGTCGTGAAACAAAATCAAAAGAATAACGACACACACGTTATCCATTTAACGATTTAATTCAAATCTCCTCATAACAGTAAACGCAATTGTCTGCTAGTATCTTGATTTGTAGGTGCATGTCCACTGAATCATTTGGTTGGTTTTGAAATTTGATTTAGTCTTCCAAGCGGATGCTATCGCGCAGAAAAAAAAGAAGAAAGCTCAGGTTATTTCAAGTCGCACCGAGCGGATAACGCCGATGAGGTTGAAATCTTGTGATTGGCTTAGAGCTCATCACGTGACCACGTTTCTTCTATGCTCTTGTTTTTAGGCGAACGTGTGAATCCACAGTTACAGTGGTTATCAGATTTTTTTTGTTGGTACCACGGGCGTCGTTATAGCGAGAAATAAGGTAGGGGGGGGGTATATCAACCCCCCTCACAATAATCTGCTCAAATGTGACATTCTTAATAGCATAAAATAAATATTGACTTGTTTTATATAATAAATTGAAAATCCATGTTTGGAGCAGTGCCTAAATTATTAAGGTAACTTTATTGATGACTTTTAAAGGATTTATTCCACCAGAATCTTATAACTTGTTCTATTAATTTAGTTCGAAATTAATTTTATTTCTTAATTTTAAGTGAAAATTGGTATTTTTTGTCGTAAAACTTAGACCATGCATCAGACACATCTTTGGTTCACCATATTATTTTGGTTAGAAGAAACTTTTATAAAACATAACTGAACTGTACTGTATAGGGTGTTTAAGCTTTTATTGAAAGTGTTTAACCCACATTGGTGAATAAGCGTACTAGATATCAGACACATCTAATCTGGTTAAACAGTGACGGGGGAGATCGGGCTTCAAATCCAGCCAGGTGTACTCAAGGGCTGATTTTTCTTAAATGGTTTCTGCCTTCCCCTCTAAGCAAATGGATGTACATTTCTTATTATTAATATATTCCTTATCTGTAGCCCATTTCACTCCTCAAATGATCTGAAGCGTCACTTTTTTGCAAAAATGAATGGCAAAAGACGAGGAGATCAGGGTTCAAATCCCGGATTGATGTAATGAGGGTATTTTTCCCTAAATTGTTTCCCACGCAAAATATAGGTACATTTACTCTCAATTCTGCCTTCCTCATATCTACTACATTAGCGTGATTAATATATTTGCGTACAACCCGAAGGGGTACCAACACGTAAGAAGGGGGAAATAATAGAAAGAGAGGGGGGCAAATATTCTACTTGTCCTCCTTTGGATGTTTCCCCTGAATACCGGTAATTCGCACGATACGAGCTTCCCGTATACACCCATTGATAAAAACAAACACGCTTTCTTTACTCTAGTCCCCGTTCCGGTTGACGGGTTTTTAGAGCACGATCGCTAATAACCTGTCGAGTCAGTTTACATGCACCTTCTACACTGGATATCATCCCTGAGGGAAATATTGGGAAACAGCGTTGTCAGTCTCTTGTTTTCCTGCGGTCAATATTAACTTAAATAAAAGACAACATTTTGCAACGAGGGTTGGTCGAGGTTGCCAGTAGCTCTTTCTAACCTCAGCACACCACCTTCCGAGATAAAGAGTCGCATATCCCTCAGAGGTGATATTAGGTGTAGTGCAGTGTGGCCTTTCACAAATTAACTTTCTGTTCCTAACTATTTAAAAATAACCGACAAACCGTAACACACACACACACACACTCTTAGACGCCAATGTACGAAATAGATAGAGGGTAGAAAACAAGTCCACACTGCAAAGATTCTTGTTTACCTGTTGATGACCCTTTACTTCTACCGCTGTCGAGTACTCTCTCTCTCTCTCTATATATATATATATATATATATACTATCTGGGACTGGACAGAATAAACTTACATTTCAAAATTAATTTTATTCTTGATTTCTATTCTAGACTAGACCCTTCCCCTCCCCCCCCCCCGTATTTTTTTCTCC
>CABFVX010000250.1:316517-342185 GCA_902151425.1 Timema shepardi | reverse complement strand
CCCCCCCCCCCATTATAGGTACTTAGGCCTCGTTCACAACATTCGTAGCATGGGTCCTAATATCCAGCCACTAATTTTTTTTAAATTATACATACTTAGGCCTCATTCACAGTAGAACTCGAACGAGTCTCTGTTTAAAGAGGGACGCTTTGAAGTCGATTGTGAAGTAAGATTAACCGACAGCCATCTACTGGCATCTATGTTCTTGTAGTTTTTTGTCAGTTGTTTGCCACAGCGGCTCACCCAGGAATTTACTTTGGGGAGTTAATACACTGATTGTAAGTTATTATCCCTGTGCATTTGCCCATTTGGTAATCTTAGGGGCACTTTTACTGTGAAATTCTGTTTACCTTTTGAATATTAAGTGGTAAACTTAGTCTTAAAATTCATCTAATGGTTTCTACACATTATTAAGTCAACAACCCGAAAATTGGTTTGATGTGATTTATATCAATCCGGCGCTGGACATGCTCCTATTTCTTGGTCTGGTTAGTGCTGCATACACCATCTGGTAAGAACCCCATCTGTTAGGGATATTCCAAAAATGTGGTAGTTCCCTCTTGCCTTTCACACTGAATTTATATGAGCAAGCTCGAAAGGGCCTACCAATTTTGCCTAAAATGTTAATTTTCACATACCTTCCAAGGTTCATCATTCCACAATCGACTTGGGACCGAGGGCTTTACTTTACCTCGGTAGGAAGTTGTACTACAGATTTTAATCGCCCAAGAAAAATCCGTCGACATCGACTGGGTTTTAACCCACGAACATCGGGTCTTGAAGCAAGTCACCGAGGTAGACACTTTCCACTACCTAATCTATATTTTTGTACGTCATAAGTTTAAAGGTTTGAATAAAAAAAATTGAAAAACATAATGAAATTTAATGAGGAAACAATATTTAATCGTAATATAAGAATTCAATGTGAATGAAAATTAATAAGAATTAATAATTTTTTTTAACAAAAATGGAACTCATAAAAGTCAAAAAGAAAAATAAGTAAGATATAAATAATGATATAATAAGTAGAAATATGAGATCATTGTTTATATCTTACCTATTGTTCTTTTTGACTTTTATGAGTTCCATTTTTGTTAAAAAAAATTATTAATTCTTATTAATTTTCATTCACATTGAATTCTATTATTACGTTTAAATTAAAATTGTTGGTGCTCTAGCGCTAGTCTCTTCTAGAACTAGAGGGAGAAAGAGAGAATGCCCATGTCTTGGAGTTAGCTGTTTTGAGTTGAACAAACCAATTGTTCATTCCAACCGACGAAACTCGGTAATGTCCACGATTGTAATTCAACGAGGAAGGCCTATCCCACCCTGTCGCGAACAAGGTGGCATACATAATCGCAGAACTCGCATTTCTTCTGTCGTGACAATTATTGTTCGACCAATTGACAATTGTTTGACATGTAGCGCTTTGCTAAGAAACGGCGATAGTCGGAACCGCGGTCGTTCAAGCCGAGCCTTTCATCGCAACGGAATACTCGAATAGTTTCCTGATTGTGTTCTTTTCCTGCCCCCCCCCCTTTTTTTTTTGTAATGGATATGTGTCGGGGATATTCTGATAACCGCTTCAGTGGACGAATGGTTTAGGGCGTCTTTCTCTGTTGGACTGGCTGATTGAAGACGGGAAGATCGGGATTCGTATCCCAGTCGGGTCCACTGAGGATGGTTTTTTCCTAAATTGTTTCTCACGCTCCTTCCACGCAAGTGCGGGTAAAATACCTCTAAAATTCTTCCTTCCTCACCCCTACCCGGTTAGAGTAATTATCATATGTGCTTACTATAACCTGAACAGGTATTAAGAAACGGTGGTAAAAGAAAATGGCATTCTGATTTAATAACAGATCAATCAGTACAAGACATCAGTAGCGTATGTGTCACTGACAGTCAACTCTTCATATGAAGAACCTTATCCGACAGCTAGAAAAGTTACTAGATTACTTTCACTTATTCATATGTTAAGATAAGTGATTTACAGCTGTCACTTTTTGGTAAATATTATAAATACTTATAAACTAACACTAATAATGGGTATTAGGCCACGTTTTTTTTAAACTAATAAAATAGTAAACGTTGTAATTTTGACAGCGAAATACAAGTTTGTATTTTCTAAAAGTTCCGTCCTGTGAAAATTGGATTGTATAAGATCTCGTTAACACAGAACTTATAATTACACACTTTTACTTATTTTGTTAATGTATCTGCTTACTGAACTAGAAGTTCTGGGGTTGATTCTTGACAATGCTGAACAAAAAGTATTATTGTTGCTAAATGGTCACCAGAAGGACTGGGTGTTGTGTTGTTTTAATTACTAGGAATATACTCAACTCATGTGTTGATACTATCAGTTTGTTCAGATATCGGACGTTAAATATCCCTACTACCAAGAAATAAAATTAACAAACTTGATGTAGTTGCAGGGGTAATCAAGGCCGTCTCGCAGAGTATTTCTGTTAAATAATTCTAGGGGTAAGGAAAGTGTCAGACTTCTGTGCTGGGGTCCGGGGTTCAATCCTCAATCCCAGCACAGATTTATTTGATTGCCAAACCCTTCTTTCACCTCTGACAAGTCGTATATTAATCACAACTTGTGAATGTGTGGAATGCCAGGCCTTCACCGTGGTTCGGATTCCACGTTATAACTGTAGGTCCTCCATTTCATCTCACAATCACCCTACCATTACACATTAGCGTAAATGTGTATAACCCGAACGGGTAGTAAGACGAGATACTAATAGTAATTTAATTCCGTGTAAATGTTTTTTGTTCTCTCTCCCCATGCACCACAGTGTTACCGTGTGATACGAGCCGTGTGGTGTGATCGTGCAAGTCGGTCTCCTGTACCACTTACCTTTGGACCTCCGGGCGCTGAAATCGCGACCCCTCGGCGGGGTTGTATTTAGGCCACCTAGGCGCAGCACTATCTAGGTCCTCTCCGTGCGTGGATTGGCTCTTCTTTATTCTATCGGGGCATCTATCACCAGCGGTCGACAAACCTTATTGAACCTCGATTCACTTATAAACGGTAACAAAGGTCCTCCCGCGATCATTTATAGTTAATTCCTCCACTATACTATTGCTCTTTTTAAATCCCATACATGTTTTATATTTATATGTATATATATCCTTAAAATCAACATTTTTCAAATAATTATGTCACCACTTTTCTCAAAAACTAATGGTGCTACATTCGTACAAATTTATAAAATTTATAACCTAATGTATTACAGTTTGGAAACAATTTTTTTTTAAAGGCTTTCAGTAAACCACCTTTTCTTAAAAAAAAAATCTTGTTAATCACAACAAGCACTCTTTATATTTAGATTCTAAACAAAACTGTCCAAACTATTTTTAAAACAATTTACAATAAAAATAAGTTATTTCTAAACTACTCCCAAATTATTTATATTTGTAAAAATAAATATGTATAGTTAAAAAACATTCCCAGATACCCATATTGAACTAAATCTTAAAATATCATTTTCATAAAATTTCAACTTTTCGAAGATTTGTCGTAAGTAAAACGCCCCTAAAATTTATTTATTTTATAAATATAAATACACATTATTATTTATCTTGTACACAGATACGAATTATTAAGCAAACCGTTGGATACATTTTTTAAATATTTCAAATTTGTAATTTTTTTTTCTATGCGATCACCTGAAAACTTCCGTGAGATCAATCAGTTTCCGACCCCTGATTTAAACTATTGCTCAATACAAATGAGAAATGTTTTTGTACTTGAATCAGTAGATAAACTTGTACTGAAATAATGATTGACAGCTACCACTGAATAAAATGAGAAGTATTATTATTATTATTATTATTATTATTAGCACCACGTCTTACTACCCGTTCGGGTTATACGCTGTTACACTAATGTGTAGTGGTAGGGTGGTTGTGAGATGAAATGAAGGACCTACAGTTTAACGTGGAATTCCGAACCACGGTGGAGGCCTGGCATTCCTCACATTCATAAGATGTCTTGTCAGAGGTGAAGGAAGGGTTTGGTAATCAGATAAATCGAACCCCGGCTGCCAGCATAGAAGTCTGACACCTTACCCCTAGACCGCCAGGTCACCCAAAATGAGAAGTAGCTTCTACAAAAAATATGAGGCGCATTCTCTCGGTCATCACCCTAATCTCTTTTCAGGGAACAGTTCAATTTATGAATATATATATTAGAAAATGGTTTTTATACTTATGAATCAAGTTTAACGTATATTTCGAATCATAGTAAAGTTCGTTCACGGTAGAAGTTTACCTCTGAAAGGACTTTTTTTCCCTACCAGAAATCTATTATATAGTAGGATATTGGTAAGAAAAAAGACCTTTCAGAGGTAAACTTCTACCGTGAATGAAGTATAGTCACGCAGTCCCCTCATAATTTGTATTAAGATGGGAGTGTAGGGGATGCGAAAAAAAAAATTGTTTTTGCAGATTTTATATCAAAATATTTTATGGCCAAAATAAAAAAAATATTTTTTCAGTTCAAATATAGACTTTAATTTTCTTCACATGGTGAAATCAACCATTGTTGAGTATCTATTATGAGCATAGCGACATTAGATGAATAACTTTTTAAATTAAGAGAAAAAGGTTGTAATTAAATTCCAGGACACCCTCAACAGATATTCAACAATTGTTGATATCACTATGTAAATAAAATTAAACTCTACGTTTGTAATGACGAAATATTTGATTTATTTTGACCAAGAAAAAGTTTTGACATAAAAATTGCAAAAGCGTTCTTTTCTCGTGCTCCCTGCTCTTCCACGCCTCGGTGAAGTAACAATAAAAGAAAAGGCATTATAAGAATACTAATCGTTGTTCCATAGAACACCCTACCTTCTCCCCTCTCCCCTCCCCCCCCAAAAAAAACTTCGACCATTACCCCCTCCTTCCTTTCGAGTGTGTGTAGACACAAGCTTCCACATTCCTTCGCAGATTACAGCAACTCTGTATTCCACTTTCGCCCACAAGAGACACTGTTTCATGATTTATGTTGTCGCCACGCATTCGAAAGTTGAGGTGTCCCCCAGTAAATAATGGCCGCACTCTTTCCTACCTTGTGGGAATCTCCTCCTCCCACCAGAGATCGACACACCAACTCTCCCTCCAAATTTACCCCCACCCTCTAACCCCGCCATCTCTCTTACACAAGGGTGGAAAAGAGAGTACTTTGGGAAGATAAGTAGTTGGGCGCAAGGAAACGGGGGAGGGGGGGGGGGCATTTTTGATTTATTTTTTAGTTTTTTATCTTAGAACTTTTTTTGTTGCTAAAATTAACATAATATTTTCCAGTAGACACATAGAGTTTAATTTCCTTCACATGGATGATATCAACAGTTGTTTAGTATCTGTAATGAGCATAGCGGCAATATTTACCCGCCTCGGTGGCAGCTAACACGCTAGTCGTGTTGAGCTAAGCTGCCGGGGAGATCGAGGTTCGAATCTCGGTCTGGTGAACTGGGGGTGGTTTTTCCTGAATGTATTTCCACTCTCCTTCGACGAAAATGCGTGCTCACTTCCTCTGAATTCAACTTTACCACTTCCTAATCCATTAGCGTAATTAGTACTTAAGCGTATAACCCGAACAGGTAGTAAGAGGCGGTGCTAAATTGTATAACTGAATTAGATGGGAAACATTTTTAAATGAAGACAAAAAATTGTCATTAAATTTGGGGACACCCTTCACAGATTTTCAAGAACTGTTTATATCACCATGTGAAGGAAATTAAATTTTATATTTTTACTGGGGAATTAGATTTATTTCTACCAAAAAACTCTTTTGATATAAAAACCGCAAAAAGGAGTGCCCATAGCTCACGTTTCCTACATGCCCAACTTAAAAATAAAAGTAACTGATTCACTGGTAGGTCACTAACTGAACTGAGTAAATAATATATCATCTTTTTTAACGACCTTGGTTCCAAGAAACAGCAAGATAAACAGATATGCACAAATTATCATCAGAAAGGCATACAATATTTACAAACTAAAACAAGTTTATATTCTGTAGACTATACCATTTGCATAATGTTTTAATACATCTTTTCTTGAATTACAAAGATAGAAACACAGTTACAAAGCGTCCCCCAATGTCAGTTTATTGGGTAATAATGACTTAAGGTAGTCACTTTAATACAATTTATGCAGTGGCGTGTTGTGTTTAAACTTTATTTTTTTGGCACCGCGTCTTATTATCCTTTCGGGTTACACGCTTATGTACTACTTATGAGAGTGTGATTAGGTATTGAATTTCTTAACAAGTGTACCTGAGTTTGCGTGGAAATAGAGTAGAGAACCATTTTGGGGGGGGGGGAAACACCCTCAGTACACCCATCTGAGATTCAAACCTTGATATCCCCGTCATCAGCAGTCTAATCTACTGCGAAAGTAGCGCCTTAAATCATGCGGCCACCGAAGCGGGTTAAAGTCGTGCTCTTTGTTTTTAAAGAATATCTGACGGAGCGATCTCATCGTCATCTTGCTCAACTCCAACTATTTCTTTTATAATTTTTCTGGTGAAGGTTTTCATATATATATTTTGTAGCTAGGGCTGTAAAGAACTTCACCAACCAATTTATCAAATTACAGGTTACAATGGGATTTTTTTTTTCAATTCTATATGTATTAAATAATATGTTATGAGAGTCCCGTTGTGGGTGTCTCACACAGTTCGTTTCAAAACAAAATAACTTCTGCACGCGATACGCATTTTCTTTATGTTATTGTGTTTATAATAATTTCGTTGACAATCTTTCAGGTCAAGGAAACCGTCAACAAGCTAGTGGTATTGTGATGTCTTTGGTTTAGAGTTTAATAGTTAAATAATATCTTACTATGTTTACAACAACAAAAAAGGTAACTTTCTTCTTCTTCATGCACTGCGTCTTACTACGCGTCCACGAAAGCCACGTTAAATGCGATTATTCAATAAACTAGTAGTTATGTGAACAGTGGACCTAGTTCCGTCCATTTTCTTATCGCAAATACACTCTTACTAGTAATTCTATTATCTAACTCCTGTTAAAGTTATGCCCATATATAATAATTTCTCCAATGGGGTATGGATGAGGAAGGAAGCAATTTAGAGGCAAACTGTCCATAATAGTGCGGAAGGTGAGTGGGAGAGAGTTTAGAAAAGACCGCCCTTCCTAGACCTGAACGGGATTCAAACCCCAATCTACGCATCATCATCAGACCAGTCTAACACAAAAGGGATTCCTTAGACCATCCGGTCACTGAAGGGTGTTTGATGTATATAATGTGACAAAGTATGACAGTCTCAAATGGGTTTTTCCACAACTTCGGTAAAAAAGGAAAATAGGGCCATATTGTATGTCGGTTCATCAGAAAGTCCGTGGGATACACGCGGCCCGTGAGCCATACATTTAACAATCCTGCGTTAAGGAGGTAGTGTAGGAAGTGTGAATTAAGGGCAGTATTTATATCAAAACTTTTTTTTTGTAAAAAAAAATATTGCCCAAGAATAAACTTTGAGCTTAATTTTCTTCACATTGTGATATCAACAGTTGTTGAATATCTATCTGTCAAGGGTATCCTGGGATTTGATGACAACTTTTTCTCTTCTTTTAAAAAGTTCCTCGTCTAATGCCACTATGTTCATGACATATATTTAATAACTGTTGATATCATCATGCGAAGAAAATTAAACTCTTAAGTTTCTACTGGAGCAATATTAATTGGTTTATTTTGGTCAATAAACTGCTTTGCTACAAAAACTTCTGCTACACTTCCCTTTTATCGTATACCCTACACTCTCACCTCAAACGAATTATATTTATATATTAGATTGTGAAAGTATGTAGGCTATTAAGAACGTGTTAACAAAAATTGTTTCGGCGGTCAGATTTTCGCAACAGAGCAACTTTACATGCCCTTCGTTTGGACATCATTATTTATTCTTGTTGACTCTATCATACGATCCATGGTGTCAGGTTAACAAAATATAGCAACATTTTAAAACTGTAAACAAGTTCAATGGCATCCAGTTAGTTTAGTGCGTAACAAACTTAATTAACTTCCGTGGCTTAGTATGGGCCTACTTTCGTAATCTGCTCTACGCTTGTGATCTGTATCGGCAGGCGACCGCCTCTGTCAGCGAAAAAGTATCAATAGCTTTCAGGCCACGTGGTTTAAAATACAATGGCTTTTGTCGTTAACTGGGACTATTTCTATATTCTAAGGTCATACTCCCTTTCACCCTTCATCTACAACCACCCTCTGTCATGTCAATAAGAAAGAGGGGGGGGAGGGGATATGAAACTTATTTTCTGAAGGTAAAGAGAAAAACTCACTGCTAGTTCTCAAATATCTTAAAATGTTATGTTGTGAGACTGTCAAAAAATTACTGTATTTGTTAGAGGAAGGCTAAATCTAGAGCCCCTTTTCATCAAGTCTCATAGCTCCTTAAGTATGCTTAAAGTGTCGTTGAAAATGAGCTAATGTGACAGTTCACACTTTTTTTTCTATTAATAAAACTCACACTATAGGGTTGTTAAGGAAAAAGAAGTATGTTGGAATCTTTCTACTTTATGTTGGCGTGAAGCATATTTAAAAATAAAATATCGTAGAATTATAATATTGCATTAAAGCTGAACATCTGCGCGGTTAACTTTTCGCTTACCTCTTATCTGCAGCCGACACTTTGATAGATATTTATTATCAATACCTATAAAATAACACTAATAATATTGTAAGATTTTTTTTATCAATTTTGACCGTATAAAATATGTTTGCACTTTCTAAAATTCAGTTCCTATAAAATTGGACTTTAGGAGATTAAGCTGACAAGGATTTCGTTCTCATTTAGCAACAAAACTGTAGCTCCTATTATCATAATTTGGAGAAGACTAAATATTCCTTCTTACTTGGGCATTGAAGTCTCCCCACACACCACGTTTGTTTTTAATCGAGGAACTAATACTCCTTGCTCGTGGAACGCAGGGGGCTCGGTTTATATATATATATATATATATATATATATTTCCAAATGGAATCAGCTATGTCATATAGTTAATGACCCAGCGGCTCAGCAGACAAGAGGCAATGTGACGTTACCACAATAAAGAGCTGTCCAAGTCAACTCTAGTTAGACGACAGAATGTTTTCAATTGATGTTTGGACACGTATGAATAGAAAAATAGTAGCTTCTGAAGCATAGAATTTTTACGCACGTAATACGCATGTGGTGTACCATTTTAGTTGAGACCCAAAATAAACAATCACCTACTTACTTCTCTACCTCCACTAAGCAGAGCTGTAAAATATAAACGTTTAAAATTATGTTTCTTGGCATCGCGTCTTCTAAACCGTTCGGGTTGGACGCATATGAACTAATAACGCTATTAGAGATGAGTAAGATTGAATTTTGAGAAAGTTTACTTGTATTTGCATGGAGGGAGAGAGGAAAATTATTGGTAAAAACTATCCTCAGAACTCCCAACCAGGATTCGAACCCTGATTTACCTGTAGCTGGCATTCCAGTTTGGGACGGAGGTGTAGGGAACGCGAACAAAGGGCAGTGTGTTTGCAGTTTTATGGAAACACATATTTTTAGCCAAAATAAATCCAATATTGGTACCGTATAAACATAGAGTTTAATTTTCTTCACCTGATTATTTATATCAATAGTTCTTGAATATCTCTCAAGGGTGTCTTGGAAGTCAATGACAATGTTTTCTCTTAATTTAATTTTTTTATCAACAAATCTAATGTGCTCATGGCAGATATTCAAGAATTGTTGATATCACCATGTGAAGAATATGAAACACTTATGGTTCTACTGGATAAATATTTTATTTATTTTCTCGCCTACTATACACTCCAACCTTAGAGCAAGAGTGACACATCAGATCATGCAATCATGGATATACTTTATGTTTCATAGTACTATTTATACCAAAAAATAGGCATTGTATGATCGTTGTAAAAAAAAAATCTTCATACCTAACTGTTTGCAAGCATAAGTTTTCCCCAGTTCAATAAATGTTATCTGAGCTCTAAGATCCCTACATTAATGTTGGAAGTAGTAACTACTTCACCGACCCTATCATTATACTAGTAAATTAACTGTTGATTAAAATAATAACATAATATCAAAACACTCATTAATAAACAACATTCAAATCCATTTGATTTGCTTTCCTTGCGGCTATTTCAACAAATTCAGAATATTCCAATTTTTTTTTTATTGTCACAGTGTATATTTGAAACTTGACATTATCTATTAATTATTATTCTTATTACATGTAGTACAGTATAATATTGGCTTCCCTTTTAACCTGTAGAATGCTTTCGAGACATAAAAATAGTTATAGTAAACGTGGTAAACCAGTTTGTAAAATAATCTTTCCAGCAACAGTTAGGAGAAATCTTGCTTGACAAATTATCTGCAACACCTGAAGCAAATATGTCGGTAGAAGTTTTGCAGTGTAAGTAAAGTCGTTGAGAAATTATTTTAGAAACTCAACATTTTTAAACACTTCAAACAAAGATTCTATAAAGTGTTGGCCTAAGTTTGATCTGTATACAATATAGTTAGTACATTTTCGTATTATTTATTTGGGTAGTTAGGTTATAAATTGCATGTTAAAGACAAACCTTTTATTCGAATTTAACGCTAAAACAACTAACTTGAATAAAAATCTACTTAAAGCCTTTTGAGTATCTTCTATCACTAAAACCAAAAAGTCAACTAAAATAAAAGTATAATTCCTGATTTAAATGATTGATTCTGTCTACTTTTATCTACCACTTTTTTTTTACTGACGCTACAAAAAGTATTAAGTATCAATAACCTAATTAAGGAAGGATAATTTATGGTTACATACGTTAATTTGGTTTAAATTAATAATGGTTGTTATTATTATTGAGAGTAAATCACGGGTGAAAGAAATTAAAAACTTCCTTCTGATATATTTTTACGTAATATTCAATTGCCAGACAAAAAATTGAAGTATAAGTGCACACTAGATGTAACCTTTTTTTTATCTCGAAAACGTCATGCAAACTTAAATGAATTTTTAACTTAATGAGATATAGCAAAATATAAATGTGCATGTAAACTATTATATATAGCTTCACATTAAAAGAAAGTATGATACAGTTTGAAAGGGATTGAATTATGATTCAAACAAATCCAAGTTTAAGGGGATATATAAATAACATCTTAAGTTATTATAATTTTCAATATAGCAACTAGGTAATTTCTAATTTTAAACCTTGCATAATCCAACAACTTGAGTAGGTATGGTTCTAATTCCCAAATGAAAGCAGGAAATATATAGTAAGAACGTGATAGAAAAGAGGTCATAGAAAAAATAAACCTATGATTTTTATGTAAACATCGAAAAGTATGACTATTTTACTTTGATATTTACCAAACGAGACAGCCGAAGGTTACAAGATTACTTGATTTAAGGTTACTTGATTTATGAATGTATTTAAACCATTTTAGTAGTTTTCACCATGTTCTTGCTATTTAAGTTGTTCAGATTTCACTATAGTAAATATGTTTTAAGACATTAATGACCATTTAGTTATTGAAAACTACTAATGAATTACAGTTTAATAGTTTACTTTACCTAAAGATTAACAACCATCCCTAACTTTCTTAAGCTGTATGACGTCTTCCCAGCTTGAAATACAACCTGTGTTCATACATATATAATCATCTTTATATAAATCAGGTTTGTTAGATGGTATAACTCTCATCAAATGCCATCCTGTATGTAGTTGTATATCTTTATCATATTAAGTTAGCATATTAAAGTGCTATAAGAACTCCCTCCATTTCTGGGAAAGCATATAAATTGAACGGGTAGTAAGCTGCGGTGTAAAAAAAACTTCTAGGAAGGCATATTTTATTGCTTTTGCTTGGAATACAATTCTTGGAATCTAGTAATGTACAATTTATTTAATTGTAAAACTTGTAGTTACTAACCTTATACGATACGCCAAATTTACTTGACGTAGTTTAGCCCAAGGATAATGAATGAGTAATGATTCCAACCTTTATAAATCCCATTTGAAATATGTCTTATCTCATTTGGGTAATTCGTTGGCACGTCTAAATCTAACCAGAAGGACTCGTATATAAACCACTTTTGGGAACAATGTGTCCTACCACTTTCAAGGTGGGATGGTAAGGATTGCGAGTTAAGGGCAGTCTATTTGCAGTTTTTATAACAACATTTTTGTTCAACTAAATAAATCAAATATTTTCTCAGTTCAAACATTTAGTTTGATTTTCTACACATAGTAATCTCAACAATCTTTGAATATTTATCGAGGTTGTTCTAAAATTTGATAAGTAATTTTTCAATTAATTTAAAAAAATTGGGTGACCTGGCGGTCTAGGGGTAAGGTGTCAGACTTCTGTTCTGGGGGCCCGGGGTTTGAATCCTCGGACGCGGCAGAGATTTATCTGATTGCCAAACCCTTCCTTCACCTCTGACAAGACGTGTGTTAATCACATCTTGTGAATGTGTGGAATGCCAGATCTCTAACGTGGTTCGGATACCACGTTAAACTGTAGGTCCTCCATTTCATCTCACAATCACCCTAATATTTCAAATTAGCGTAAGTGCGTATAACCCGAACAGGTAGTCAGACCTGGTTCTAATAATAATAATAATAATAATAAAGTTTCTCATTAAATGCCAATATGTTCTTAACAGATTTTCAAGAACTGTTGAGATTATTGTGTGTGGAAAATTAAACTCTTGTTTGTACTGGAGCGATATTTGATTTATTTTGCCGAAATAAATAATGTTTTTTTTTACGAAAACTGCAAAATAATGACTATTCTTGCATTCCCATTCACCCCATCTTAAGGATGTTGCCTACCTCTGACGTCACGGAAAGTAGAGATCGGATTTTACCTATTAATATATTCACGTTTTATTCATCCTATTTTGAAGATCTAACATTGAAACAAAATACAAAAATGTCAGTGCGTCAAGTTGAAATGCAACCTGCTTCGCATTATATCTTTGAAATCACCACGAACGCAACGTCCATAATATCTTAAGTCAAATACTAGAACTACAAACTAAAAGTCAGTGATTCATCCTAGTCCCAAAGGATACCATAACAATTAATTAATTAGATAGAACCAATCAACAGCCATTGATTTGTCTATTCGAGTCTAGACTGATTATAGTCTCAATATATTTTTAGTTGAGAAATGTAAAATTAAAGGCTGGCGTTTTATCCGAGACTTTATAAAAGAACCGTGTTTCCATCGTACTGAAAAAATATATATCTCCCTGGGATTTAACATCAGGACTTTAGACTGTAAACAGATTTTGGTATCAAATCACAGAAGCCAAATCTGATTAGTTTTAATTATGACATATTTTTTGAAGATGAGAAGCGAAATGAAACTAAACGTAGATGGAACATGGTGTATTCATCTAGTATAGCATTGCTGCATATTGTGGAAAGTCTTTAGTTCTAATTCCTAAACAGGTGTAATCAATCTAACATAACAGTAAACAAAATGCATTAATAAAAATAGGGATTTTGTCATTTTAGACACATAATTAGATACATTTTAAAGCGTGGGGCGGTTTATATGTATAGTCCTTGCCCAGGTTTTCATTCCACGACTAATAGTACTTTGATGACGTTATATTTGACTCTTACAATCTGTTTAGGTTCTACGCGTATATGATAATTACTTTAATGAGGTATAGATGAGGAAGGAATCATTTTAGAGATAATATACTCGCATTTGTGTAGAAGGTGAGTGGAAAACCATTTAGGAAAAAACCACCCTCAGTAGATTCAACCAGGATTAGAACCCCGATCTCCCCGTCATAAGCAAGCCAGTCTAACACGAGAGTGACGCCTTAAACCGTTCAGCCACCGAAGTGGGTGACTCCTAAAATTACTTAATGTAATAATAAAACATCTTATAGAACGCAAGGAAATCTAGAATGATGTATGTAGGAAATCAATAATTCAGGATAGAGTTAAATATAGGGTTTTTTTTTACTTCAAGGACTAGTCACAGGGCGCAGTTCTCTTACAGTATGATCATATAATTGAATCATCTCGCTTCAAGGTCATCATACGCATCATGACTGTCGACATCATTCAAAACCAAAGATCCTAGATGGTAAATTGTTTAGCCTGATGCGATCATGTACCATGTAGTTCTTAAGACATTTTATTGTATTTTATCTTCCCCCACTCGCCTCCCCCGTGCTCTATGAAAATGTATTGTTTACAGGTCTCACTATTCTCTTGGTTGTTTTGTTTTTCATCTACTGTTTCTCTTTATCCAGAAGGTTTCACAACAACAAAAATCTCTTCCCATACCAACGATGACATTGAGTTTAGACAAAGAGACGTGTATCTCGAGTATTCTTGAGCAAGGTCCTCGGTTGAACATCACCCATGTGTGCAAAATCCTCGCATGAGAAAAGAACACATTGTATGTGTGTGTGTGTGTGTATGCAATGGGAACAATTCTAGGAGATAAACAATAAATTACAGGTTTTCCTGCATTATTATTTTTGAGATGACAGGTTTTAAGAAAATATTATTTATCATAATATAACATTATAACTTGCTGTCTATTGGATTTAATATTCTCACGACGTCAACGAATACAAATGTATTTGCGTGTGTAGTATTAGATTCAGAACGCTCAATTTGTTGTGTATGTATAAAGTAATTACAGCTAATGTAACAGATTGTTAGTGAAGTAATCAAACGTTCTGGATTGAATTTTTTTTAGCTAAAATGATTACATTTTTACGTAGTTATAAGTGCCATTTGTGGAATTCAAATTATTTGTCCATTAGAACTTTCTAGCTGGTAGCTTATTATTTAAATTTAAAATAAGAATTGGGGCTAGGCGGTGGTTTATTGGTTTTTTTTATCACAGCGTCTAATTACCTTTATATGATAATTACTTCAGTGGGGTAGGGATGATAAAGGAAGCCTTTTATATGTAATCTACCACTTTACCTGGAACGAGAGTGGGAAACCAACCTTCAGAAAAATCGACCGGGATTTGTAGAATTTGCATGGAGTAGTTTTTACTCAGTGGTTTACCACCCTCCCTTTAAGCAAGTATGGGCTAAATTGGACTATATATTCACACTCCTAGTTAAATTGATCATACCGTTATAATAACAAAGCTAAAGAAACAAGTGTCTTCGATAAATAAACGTTGCTAAGCCCACTTTCATATATGCATACGTTTAGTCTTTTGATCTCACTTCATATGTGACTTTTGATAGATATTATTAATAAGACAATTATCCTTTAATAGCACTAATACGATAGTAAAACGTTATCAATGTTGGCTGTAGAATGTGTTTGTATTTCCTAAAAGGCTGTTCCTGTAACAATTTCACTGTAGTAAGCGAATCAGTCTAAGAACATGTTTTGTCTTCGTGTTGGTAACAATGGTGTGTTCTCGCTTGTTACAGTGACGGCGGCGGCGGTAAGCGACCTCAACACCATGGTGGCCTCCTTAGAGGATCGACCAGCGACCAATAACTTCAACAGCTCCCTCAAGAAACACTCCCTCAGTAAGGACGACGACAATGAAGGTGACGTGGTCACAGTCTCTGTCGGGGGAGGTTACGCCAACGAGGCGTTCAAAGACGACGGCGACCTACACGGGGGCGGAAGCCTTTCGAAACCACCCCCGGGCCCGAAAGGGGGTGACGACGAAGCGAACCTCACCGATGACGGAAAATGCCGCTTATCTAGGAAGGAGAAATGGAGGATCTTGAAGAACATAGCTGCCGTGAGCTTGGCGTTCATGGTGCAGTTCACCGCTTTCCAAGGGACCGCGAATCTTCAGAGTTCCATTAACGCCAAAGAAGGTCTAGGGACGGTCTCGCTGTCGGCGATCTACGCGGCGCTGGTTCTCTCGTGCATGTTCGTGCCTACGTTCCTCATCAAGCGTCTTACGGTCAAATGGACCCTCTGCCTGTCGATGATATGTTACGCGCCTTACATCGCCGCGCAGTTCTATCCGAGGTTCTACACGCTGGTACCCGCGGGGATCCTGCTGGGTCTGGGCGCCGCGCCCATGTGGGCGTCTAAGGCCACATACCTCACCCAGGTGGGCGGCGTGTACGCCAAGTTGACCGACCAGGCGGTGGACGCCATCGTAGTACGATTCTTCGGGTTTTTCTTCCTTGCGTGGCAGACCGCTGAGCTTTGGGGCAACCTCATCTCGTCTTTGGGTGAGTGAAACACATCTTTTTTATGTGTTGTGTCTTTACACCCTTTTTGGCTATCCGAATATTTACATTAATGGGGTACGTGTTAGGAAGAGTGAAAACCATTAGAGGGATAATTCTAATGGGACTAATTGCCATAATTTACCAAATTGATATTTTCAACAAAAACTGACCCAATGGTGAATGTTCACCTAAAAGAACAGAATTCAAGAATGTATATTTAAGATTCATAATATTGTTCATAGATAGCGTTGGGGTATCTCATATGCATACATACCTTCAAATAAAAATTGTTAAAATAGCACATCCGCACTTGGGATTTCTGATCCTCATGAGGGAGAAAATGGCACTCCCAGATCGCATGTTCTTAAGTCCGGGTCTCTTATGGCAAACCATAAGTCTGGCCCTGATTATTCAGTGTTAATCTCATGTAGGCCTATATATAGCTATATCGGCAAATGTTGGAACTACAATTTCTAACGGTTGCGGCCGCTTGGTCGATTTAGCTCGATTGCGGGCTCACGCCATGAAGTTTTTTTTAATGTGTAGGCTCATATATCCCTGAGGGGCTAAGCGAAGACATGGGGATTATGTAACATGTATATACAGAAAATATTACGTATACATTAATCCCAGTTTTCTAGACCGTAGATGCTACTTATTTATTCAAGTAGCGCCTCATTATTTACACTAATATGGTAGGAATTAGAAAGGTAGAATTTAAAAAAGTGTACCCTCATTTGTGTGAAGGGACAGCAGTAAATCATTTATTAAAAAAAGATTAGTACATCCAACTGGGATTCGAAACTCATCCTCCTCCTTATTGGCAAACTAGTACCTAAGATTGTATCAAGAATTTGTGAGTAGCTATTTCTTTAGCTGATGTGAAAGTTAAGAAACTGTGTTCCTCACCGGGGCTCGAACCAATTAAGTTTCTCTACTGGGTGTTAGAAAAAAAAACAAGTGTTATGGTGTAACAGTCTAACTATCCCGCCCGCGGCAATTTACTCGCTAATGCCGTAACGTATTCGGATCGGGTAAATAATAAGAAAGAGTGACAACACCACAACCATATTAATCATCCTTCCTCGGTGGGTCGTTGGAATTATTGTTAACAAGGTCAGAGTTTGTGGTTAGAAGCTGTCGTGGTTAGCCGGGAGAAGGACGCTTCTAGATCAAGTCAATGAACGCAGAATTCCTCATCGACTGTATATAGTTTGTAGCTACACTAGAAACGCGTCCATCTGAATTCGATGGGAGTAGGTCCAATCTGGACAATCTAAATTCCGAATTATCGAGAATATTTGGGAGTTTTTCACTGTTATGGATTATTATTATTATTATTATTATTATTGGTGTTCCGTCTTACGACAGGTCTATTCCTTATGCCAGTTAACTTAGATCCCCAATGCGGCCTGTCCTCTGACTCCGTCAGCTCTCCGGAATTTTATTCTTTCCTTCAAGTAATCCACTATTTGAATCCTCCTTCTTCCTAATCTCCACTTCCCTTCAAACTTGCATCTTATGACGTCATGCAGAAGACAGCTTCTCCTAAGGACTTGTCCGATACAGTTTGCTTTGCACTGAAGAATTACATCCAAAATGGATCTCTTCTCACTTACTGTTCTTAGGACTTCTTCATTTGTCACCCTGTCTGTCCAACTGATCTTCTCAAGTTTCCTCCAACACCACACTTCAAAGATCTTCAAGTATTTAGATATAGTAGTTAGGGATAGACTTACGTAATATATCGAAGAAATAACTCATTTATTTACGGTGGTATAGTAAAAAAAAAATCACAAACACCGAAATGTACAACTTTTATAACAAATGTTTTGTTTTAAGATCTTATGATCGATTGCGGACTGATCAATCTTGAGTTCGTAGAGAGAAAGGAAAGCCACTTGGTAAACGACAACCTTTATTAACACCCCCACCCCCAAATTCGAATCCCGAGCACTTCGTGACCATAAAACTAAACCAGATGAGGTTGACGCCTTAGTACGTAGTATTATGTATGTGGTTTGTAGAGTCAGTAGAGGGAGAATCAATCTTTATTATAAAGCGGGGTTTGAATCCCTGATGGATACATTGGTTCCCCCTACTCTTAATAATGCTGTTTGCTACTCTCTTGAGATAATCTAAATGAAATTCACCTCCTAAAAAATATTTTATTGGGTAATATAATTGAAATTTCTTGCTATCAACACAGTGATTATTTAGCATTTTAGGAACTCGTCGAATAACACTAATCTTATATAGGTAATAGCTGGCCTCGGTAATCTTGGGGTAAAATGCTCACCTCAGAGCTTTATGTTCGTGGGCTCAAACCTAGTCGAAGTCAACGAATTTTTCTTTAGCGAGAGAAGTAGAGCCGTCGGTCTCATGCCGATTGTGGCATGGGGCCATACATGTATTACGTAACGCACTTGAGGGGGGAGGGGTCAATCGTAGCGTTACGCTGCGCAACATGGGGGTTTAGGCTAACGAAACGTAACGAAGTTTTAGTTTATTAAACAAACAATAACAAAAATTGTTTGAATTTATCAATTTAAATTCAATGAGATAGGTAAACTACTAAAAACTGTTTAATTCTGTTTTTAATTAGTAGTTAATTTATTTGCAGGAGTACTAAACTGTTTTTCATATTCAATTCCAAAGATGCAATCAATCGTATGTCTGAGGACAAAGATGTTCAGTGGCTTCACGACGAACAAGTTGGGGTACAGGAACCCACTGACTTGACTCATGAAACCACTCCACAGGAAATACCCCTAATCACAAATGTAAATGAATTGTTGCAACCAACTTGGTTGAAATATTTATCAAATGTAGATTTACCTTTTTTTTCAACAAGATGAATTAGCAGATATAGGGGCTGGGTGTATATTCTAGATTTAATTTAGTTTTATAAGTCTTGTGTTAACACAATAAATCGGTTCGTAAAGTGCACGTTAAATACCTCAATTTTTTTAAAAAAAATTGTACGGTGTACCCCACAGACTTTCTTTCTCTTTTATCTCAAAATGAAGAAATTTACTAAAAACTAACAAGATTTGTGAAATAACATAATATACTTTGTTTCAGAAACACTCCACCCTAACATATAGGCACATATCTATCCACCAAAGATAATAACAATCCATTTCAATTTCAAAGTTTTCCATAAATGTATATATATATATATATATATATAAATGAATTTTGTATATTATATTGTTTTACAAATCTTGTTGGTTTTTAGTAAATTTCTCTATTTTAAGATAAAAGAGAAAGAAAGACTGTGTGGTACACCGTACATTTTTTTTAAATTGAGATATTTAACGTGCACTTTCTGAACCGATTTATTGTATTAACACAAGACATATAATTTTTTTTTCTTTTAACTCAGACACTATTAGTTTTATAAAAATTTATTTCGAATAAAAATGTTTTATTTCTAAACGTCCTACAGCTTTACAATGTTATGTTATTTCGTATTTGGAATAGCTACGGAGACAATCTCAAAATTGGAAAATTCAGCTTATGTAAATTAGCCTTAAGGTAATTTTAATGGGAAACGGAGAGTAGCTATTTTGTTTATCATGCTACACAATGATTAAATACCAAATTTAATCAAATCAGTAAAAACAGATTTTAAATAAATGGGTTCTATTTCTTTTTAACCTAATTTTAGGGTTGGATATATAATTCCGAAAACCCCTCGGGAAAATGTTATAAAAACCCGAGATACCTAGTCAATAACCACTCGGTAAAATTGTTTTGACTCTAACCCAAAATACAAGCAAACAGACAAACAGATAAGACGCAAAAACAACTTTTTCAGTTTCAGGGGGCGTCATGATACGTCGATTCTTATCAAAATCTCGTGTTAGATTTTTTTATGATCACAATACTTGTATCTCCTAGGGGCCGAGAGAAAGAAAAAAAAATCTGGTTAAAATATATTTATTGCGTGTAAAGAAACGCTATTTGTTAGCCCACGTAATTAGTAGCTAGGATTATATCGAGTTTCCTGCCATCAAAGTTACTTAAGGTTGTCGCCTTAAGGTTATCACATCCCGCTCGAATGTCACACGAAGCCAATTACGACAAGCTAAAAATAATAAAAAATAAAAAATTGCGTTAATGATATAAAAATTACAGACTCTGCGGGAAATATAACATCAATTTAAACACAGCTCGCAGTTGTAATTATATTTTTATTGCTTTCTAAAGTAAATTGTCCTCATATTAACGTAGCCAAGACGTAAATGACAGTGTAGCATCGTTTGACCTTGTATACACAACTAAATCTGAAGAATCGTGTTTTGCACTATACTGCTCGTGAAAAATACTTGGCAAAATCAAAATTGCGCCCATATTATAAAAAAAAATCAGCATCGTGTTTTACTACCCGTTTGGGCTATATTTCCGTTGATAGGTTGGGGATTAGTAAGGTTTAAATTAAAGAAACTGTACTAACATTTGCGTAGAGAGAAAGAGTGAAAAATCATTGAAGAAAAACAGTTTTCTGTAGGCCTACACCCGAACGGCATCGAACCACCATCTCCCCATCATCGGCAGTATAGTATATTGCAAGAATGATGCCTTAGACCATACGGCCACTGAAGTGGGTAATTTTTTTGTTGCTTTTAGTTTATCGCGACTCCTCGGGTACAGAAATATTGTGATCATAAAAAAAAAATCGAACTCGCTAATTTGATCGATGTCGATGTTTCATGACCACCTGAACCAAAAAATGTATTTTTTGCGACGATGTCTGTCTGTCTATCTGTATCTCGGCCTAGAGCCGAAACAATTTTACCGATCGGACTAAAACTTGGTATATAGGGTTTTAACAAGGTTTCCCAAATCTTTGAAATTAAATATCCAACCCAAATATTAATTGCACCTAGTTTAATTAAGTGTAAATAAAAGACCATATCAATTTACTCAAAATAGACTATAGTGATTTTTGATTAAAATTCGTGTCTAGGAATCGATGAACACTACAAACCAAATGGTGTTCTTATTTTCCCGTGAGAATGACTTTAAAGGTTCTTTATATAATGTGTGTATAACCCGAACGGGTAGTAAGACGCGGTGCTAATAATAATCTTTATATAAGCATAAAGTTATTATTTTTGATCATATCTCCTTAACGCTTTAAGCTAAGTAATAACTTATCATCGCAAAAATATAGGACTATTAAAAATAAAAAGATAATATTGTAAATATATTTTTATAAAACCAATTGTCTCCTAGCTATAATCAAATATATATTTTTCTAAGGAAGGCTTTGAAATGGGGGATTGATTGATATTTTTTTGATGGGCAGAGAATTTCCTTTTTTCGTAATGTTTCTGTAATAGTAAAAATTATTTAATTTCTTTTCCTTAGTAGAATGTGATGCTCTTTTTTTTGTTTCTGCAACAATGTTCATTATTTTGTTTCACACATCTTACGTGATTTAAGTAAATGTCGCTATTTATAGGTAAAGGAGTGGGAAAGTCCGTTCGGTGCACCGTACTTATTTTTAAAAACTACATCATTGAAGAATAATTCTACTATGGGTTATCTATTTGGGATGGATTTCAATAGATTTATATTCTTATAATGGTCGCAGCGAATACAAAAAATATTGGGATCAATTTATGCCGATTTGCAACCTGTAGAGAGTTTCCATAGATACCAAAGGATCAATGCGCGAGCAAGCTATTTTGAACGTTTTTTTTAAACTCCTCGATGAAGTTCAATCAGTGCCAAATTTGGTGTATATGTATATCTCATTATTTTGTTTAGTAAAAAGTGAACTTGTTTGTGGGTCTAAACGGAAGTTTTCCACATTTGAGCTCATTTTATTGAGACACGTTGGCGAAATTGGGCTTAGTGAGAAATAGCTTATTCCTCTTGAAATGTTATGAAGCGTAGTTTTGCGGGTGTGCAGAATAAAAACAGTAATCGACATGGTCAACTGCATTGATACTGTCATGAACTCCAAATATACAATCGTGACAATTTTTCTGAATTGTCCTTTCTTAAACTCTCCCATCCGGCGACTATTTGTCATTGTCTGCGTGTTTCAACAGTAGGTGTTTTTAGCTAGTATCATCCAAGTGTTACAACAGTCTTGTATTGTAATCCAGTAGCACCCAATTGTCACAACAGTCTGTATTGTAATCCAGTAGCACCCAATTGTCACAACAGTCTGTATTGTAGGCCAGTAGTACCCAATTGTCACAACAGTCTGTATTGTAGGCCAGTAGCACCCAAGTGTCACAGCAGTCTGTGTTATTGTTGCCATGCAGTGTTGTCGGGAGGTGAGGGTGGCGGTGGCGGAAACTTCACCCAGACGTCCGCGGAGGACCTGGAGTATTGCGGTGCCAACTTCTGCGTCATGAGCACCCACAACAACGACAACCTGGAGCGACCACCGGACTCTGAGATCTACGAGATCAGCGGCATCTACTTGTGCTGCGTGGTGGTAGCCGTGGCGATGGTGGCGCTCTTCGTGGACCCCCTCAAGAGGTGAGTACTTTCACAAACTGCGTTTACAGTAGCCCCGTGGCTTCTTTGGTGCTGACTGACAGTTCACAGATGACTTCTGACAGCCAACATTTAGGTATATATACATTAGCCCCATGGCTTCTTTGGTGCTGACTGACAGTTCACAGATGACTTCTGACAGTCAACATTTAGGTATATATACAGTAGCCCCGTGGCTTCTTTGGTGCTGACTGACAATTCACAGATGACTTCTGACAGTCAACATTTAGGTATATATACAGTAGCCCCGTGGCTTCTTTGGTGCTTACTAACAGTTCACAGCTGACAGTCAACATTTAGGTATATATACAGTAGCTCCGTGGCTTCTTTGGTGCTGACTGACAGTTCATCAGATGACTTCTGACAGTCAACATTTAGGTATATATACAGTAGCCCCGTGACTTATTTGGTGCTGACTGACAGTTCACAGATGACTCCTGACAGTCAACATTTAGGCATATATACAGTAGCCCCGTGGCTTCTTTGTTGCTGACTGACAGTTCACAGCTGACACTCAACATTTAGGTATATATACAGTAGCCCCATGGCTTCTTTGGTGCTGACTGACAGTTCACAGCTGACAGTCATACATTTAGGTATATATACAGTAGCCCCGTGACTTATTTGGTGCTGACTGACAGTTCACAGATGACTTCTGACAGTCAACATTTAGGTATATATACAGTAGCCCCATGGCTTCTTTGGTGCTGACTGACAGTTCACAGCTGACAGTCAACATTTAGGTCTATACCTAAATGTTGACTGTCAGAAGTGATATCTGCTAAACAAATGTTTTTTTGCAGGTCATATGGTTCGGCGTAGGGATACATAATTCGGCCTGGTACCTTTTCAAAGCTGTCAGCTGTTAACTGTCAGTCAGCACCAAAGAAGCCATGGGAATACTGTAGCTCTGATGGGAAAATGTTATAAGATACCTAAGGTATCTGTTAGGAATTTATTTATAGCAATGAACAGATTGATGGGGTTTTTTCCCCCGTCATCGCGTCCTACTACCGGTCGGGTTATGTAAATATGAACAAATCAGGCTAATGCGTTATTGATGAGGAAGGCTGTATTTAGAGTAAGCCTACTCACATTAACGTTGGTGACGAGTAAAAATTAATTTAGAGTTCTTGAGGAAATATATTCGAATTTTTGTGGTGGTAGAGTGGGCTCGGGTAATCTTGCTCAAGTTTATCATAAAGTTCGTCTGAAATAACTGAAATATCCTCTTGTTAGACACAAATATCGAATGTTGGTCGAAGCTTATCAACACAGGAAGTAGATCAATATGAAGAAAAAAAATTGATTACAGTGGAAAAATTAAAGTTGTGTGATGGGTCTGGGGAAATTAAGGGCAAGATGAAGGAATGCCGTAAAATGGTATCGAGTTTTTTAAATATATATGTCGTAGTCATGTGAAAAACCACTATAGGCAACCTACTCGCTTCCCAACCAAGTCACATGGTTTGTATAATCCATTCAGTGCAGGAGTAGTCGTAACTGACTGCTGGGAAAAAAATTTTATTACAAACATTGGTTGAAAATCACTAGTTAAACTATGTGAAAATAATATTGTAATTATTTTCTTATTAATACTAGGTATTAATAATAAAGAAAGTGTTATGAAAAGGTTATAATAATACTTTCCTAATGATTAACAACGGCGGATCCTTAGAGGAGACCCCCCCACCTCAAGACATTTTTTTAGTTAATATCAACAATAATGGTTAAATAATTAAAACAATTAAATCTATGTTTTAGTCCCTACTAGTTGTATTGTCACGTAATATCTCACTAGCCAGTTGCTTAGTGTGTCAATCACTGTCAATAATAGTTATATTTTTAACGCATAATTCACTAAAATTCTGGCCGCACCCCGTCCTCCCTCAAGAAAATTCTGGCCGCGTCCCGAATATGGTTTGTATGACACCAACCATCCTCATTTCCTCCAGTTCAGCATCTTAATTTATGAAGAGAAAGCATTCTTTTAGAAGCTCTCTTTTGTAAAGTATTTGTTTAGTGAACTACAGATGCCACTTACACACACACACACAAATCCAAAAAGTTAACTTACTTTCATAAATTTATATTTCACTAAAGTAAAGACGCTTAAAAGAAAAAAACAAATTGTTTATTAAGAAAGTGTTGACTGCCAAAAGTGACAACAGTTCAATCTAGGGTCTTGCAGGTCATTTGTTTCAGAGAATGAATACATCAGAGTATATTATTTGATAGCTTTTTCTAGCTGTCAGTTACCTACACTCTTACGATGGATGGCCTATAGGAGCAAATCCCAACGTAAGTGCAAAATCACAAGTCAAGATCCCCCTCCCCCCCCTTTTTTCATAGATGTATGCAATTATTGTTTACGATATCGGGAACTATCACTTAATAGTTTTCATACACTCACTGATTAACGTAAATTAATATATCGATTGCAACTACTTACTTACGCTATGACATAAGGAGCTCGAAAGTTCACTGTCGAACTAGCAAAGGTACACCACTTATCCCTCTCTTGAGTTAATACTACCCATTCCACCTCATTCCACCTTTACTTCATTACACTATTTATGTACTAGCTACGCTACTATGTTAGAGATAAGGAAGGTTTAATTTAGAGGACAAAATGAAAACAATTTAGGAAAAACAACCCTCAATACACCTGACCGGGATTCGAATCCCAATCCCTCCATCACCGGTAGCCCAGTCTGTTACAAGAGTGAGGCCTTAGAGCAGGGGTGTCAAACTCAAACAGTCGTGAGGACCGCATTATATAATCAAGGAGACATTGCGGACTGCACATAGGATTTTTATTTATTATACTATACATTTTAAATGTATATACAGAATTAAAAAGCTCACTTCCCCCCCCCCC
>CABFVX010000250.1:227109-316403 GCA_902151425.1 Timema shepardi | reverse complement strand
CCCCCCCCCCCCAACACCTTTTTCTTCTTAAAGTACATTGATCCATACAAACATATTTTCTTTTAAGGCGGACGCAAAAAGAAAGTTTTTAAAAAACCCATTTTTAACTGTCAATATTTACAATTAGTATTAAAACAATTGCTAAAATAAAAAAATAGTTAAAACAAAGACAGCAATAATAAACTTAGTTCAAAATTCAAATATTTTTCACTTAAAACAAAATGTCAGGATAGTAATTTATCACATCTACGGTTTATTGGAAATCTGGCATACTTCCCACTTACTAAATTATTAAAACCTAGAGAAATATTTTGACTTGAAACAATCCTCATTGTGCTTTGTAAATATTCATCTGTAAGCTGACTTATTAACTTGGATTTATTCAATTTTAAAAGGGAGAAAAACTGTTCACAAATGTATGCACTTCCGAATAATGATATCATTTTAGCTGCGTTCATTTTGATTGTGGGATATTTATCCCCCAAATACTCCGAGTTAAACTCTGGTAGGGCCGGGCTAAACGCTCCCGCGGTCCATATCTGTCCCACGGGCCGTACGTTTGATACCCCTGCCTTAGACCATTATTTCACCGAAGCGGGTCACGTGAAAATATGTAGGTATCTAATGTATTCAACGTGAATTTTTTGAAATGACTGATTACATAAACACACGACTTTATAACAAACTTTAATCTAGAACAGACGAAACACCCATCCCCCAGCCGTTAACTAGTATTTGTGACAGGGAAACCTTCATTTCACCAATGATAAATGTTTTGATATTGCTAAGGATCGAACCTGGGACCCATAGGTTAGTAAGGCAGATGCGCTACCAACCAACCTCAGTTTCTTTAGCACCGCTTCTACTACCAGTTCGCGTCATACGCTTATGTACTAATTACACTAATGGTTTTAGGGATTATGGAGGTTAATTTTTATAGGAATTATACCTGCATTTGCGTGGAGATAGTATGGTAAACCATTTTAGAAAAAACTACCCTCAGTACACCCGACCAAAATAAAAACCTTAATCTTTACGTCATCGGCAGTCTAGTCTACTGCAAGAGTAGCAACTTAGACCATGCGGCCACCGAAGTGTGTGTGAACCAAGTTGTCACTCCACGTTAAAAGTAGATCTATTAATGTTTTATAACCATCAGTTAAGGCTCTTCCTATGGAAATTAGACTGCATATTTCATCTGAAAGGATTAATATTTGGTATAGAAAACTTGGAAAACTTAATATTTATTCTGGAAAAATCAAAATAAAATAATATTTACACCCAGAAACCCTGTAAAAGTGAGGCGACCCTGAAATCCACCTCGAGTCCTTGACCCTGCGACGCTGTTCAGGATCCTGATGACAAGGATTACATCATTCTGAACGCGAGGTACATCTCCGCCTGGCGTGTCCTTGCTGGTGGTCAAACACCGGAACTCCTCACCAAGACACGAGGAAGAGAATAATTAGCGAAGAAGGATATAACATGAATCCCTGTCATCTGATTACACACGCCATGACACGTGGTTTTTTTTATCTTCTTATTTTTTACTGACATACCTGGAAGGTAGTAAGCAGTTTTACCTTGACGGATTACACTATGGTCCTATCTTATAAGCTATACCATAGTAGAATAATGTAAGGTAAGCTTGCTACTCTACAAGATCAAAGAAGTGTACACACACGAAAACTCGCTTTGTAGAGTTCTGGACAATTCACCGGCTTACGACGGTAAAAATTCTCCCCCATTTGTTAATTGGGCCTGGATGCCAATTTAAAAATAAATGGTACAGTGTACCGCACAAACTTTCTCGCACCTTTAACTAAAAATTGAGATATTTAATGAAAACTCGTAAGATTTGTGAAATAAAATAATACAGACTACATATTTGCAGAAATAATCCACAAAAGAGCATAAACAGAATAGTATATTCTGTTACAGAAACACTGAGAAAAAAAGTAACATATCTATTCAATAAAGATCTTGGAAATCAATTTCCCAGACTTGAATTAAAAAATATATGTTTGCCAATATTATATCAGAAACTATTGGTGCTATAAAAATATATTTCAAATAAAAGTTTGTATCTTTAATAGTACTACCATTTTGCAATGACATATTATTTCGTATCTCAAATAATTGCGGAGATATGATCAAAATTGGAAATTTCCACTTATGTAAAGTATCCTCAAAGTAGTTTTCATGGGAAAGTGAGAGTTATATTTTTATTTGTAATTTTAAACAGTTCCTAGATACGAAATTTAATCAAAATCGTTAGAGCCAATTTTGATCAAATCTTTTTTTTTTTCAATTTTAAGGTAACTATTCTTAATTTTAAAGCTAGATAGATAATTCCAAAAAAATCCAATGAGGAACCTTATAAAAACTCTAGATACCAAGTTTTATCCCAATCGGTAAAATGGTTTGGCTCTAGTCCCAGTAACGGACAGACGGCATTTAAAAAAATCGGGTTCAAGGGGTTACGAAACATTGAAATTCATCAAAATCTTGAATTTGATTTTTTTTGACGATCACAATACTTTTTCTACCAATGTATGTGAGAAAGCAATCACAAATTTAACTAATTAAATAATTATTTTAATTTATTTAGACAATTTTAAGGTGTATTTCAAACCAAAGATTATTTCATCAGATTACTTAAATCAAACTCTTAATTAATTCAAAGCTATAGATTAGGCTACATCATTATCTATTTCCAAAACTATATAACGCTGATTTGAGCTTGTTAAGAGATTGTGGCATCAATAGATGCTAAAAAGTAAGACAGCTCTTGATTTCTGACTTGTATCAATTAGTGTTTCACATCAATATTTGGGAGAAGAAAACAAAACCTCATGATTATGGTACGGTATTGTGGTGCTGTGATTTCTAAAACCGTTTTAGTTTCACCTATTAGAAAAATGCTACTTGGTTGGCATCTACAAGGATTTAAAAGTAAACTAACGTCAAACACGCTTCGGTGGTCGCATGATTTAAGGTGCCAATCCCGCAATAGACTACACTGTCGATGACGGGGAGATCGGGATTCGAATCCCGGGAAGGTGCAATGAAGGCGGGGTTTTCCCTAAACGGTTTCCCATTCTCCCTCCATGAAAGTGTGGGTACATTTAATATACAATTCTACCATCCTCTTATCTCAGCGTAATTAATGTATTGGGTGACCTGGTGGTCTAGGGGTAAGTTGTCAGACTTCTGTGCTGGGGCTCTGAGGTTCAATCCTCGGTCCCGCCACAGATTTATATGATTGCTAAACCCTTCCTTCATCTCTGACAAGACTTTTATTAATCACAACTTGTGAATGTGTGGAATGCCAGGCCTCTGCCGTGGTTCGGATTCCACGTTAAACTGTAGGTCCTCCATTTCATCTCACAATCACCCTACCATTACACATTAGCGCAAGTTCGTATAACCCGAACGGGTAGTAAGACGTGGTGATGATAATGATAATAACAATAAATGTATTCGTTTAACCCGAACCATAATACATGGTGAGAATTTAATAAGCTAACGATATATAAATATGATTGAGGATTGCCATTGGCCTCTGTTAAAGACATTTACCATTCACTAAGAGTATTGTCTAGATAGGAAACTTTCACTAGGAAATACTTTCTACTTGGAAGCTAATTTAGCTTATAGCTCACATAACATCATACTAAGGTAGTGAGGGTGGGGAGCGTATTTTTAGACTTTTATACTGAAACATTTTTTTTTGTTAAAATAAATAAAATATTGCTCCAGTAGTAAGATAAAGTTTAATTTTCTTCACATGGTGATATCAACAGTTAATAATAATAATAGTAAAAATATTATCACCACGTCTTACTATCCGCTCGGGTTATACGCTTTAAGTACTAATTACGCTAATGGATTAGGAATTGGGAAGGTTGAATAAGAGGAAGTGAACCCGCATTTGCGTGGAGGGAGAGTGGAAAACATTTAGGAAAAACCACCCCCAGTTCACCCGACCGAGATTCGAACCTCGATCTCCCCGTCCTCAGCAGTCGAGCAGCTCAACACGACTAGCGTGTTAGCCAACTACGCCACCGAGGCGGGTGATATCCACAGTTGTTGAATATTTGTCGTGAGCATAGTGGTATTAGATGACAAACTTTTTAAATGAAGTGAAAAAAGTTGCCATTAATTTCCAGGACACCCTTGACAGATATTCGACAATTGTTAATATCACCGTGTGAGGAAAATTAAACGTTTTGTTTCCATTAAAGAAATCTTTTATTTATTATAGACAAACAAATATTTTGATATAAAAACTGCAAAAACACTGCCATTAACTCGCACCCCCTACAGCCCCACCTTAAGCTCAAGTAAGGTCACTATTTGTGAAAGAAGTCTTGTACAGTAGCCCCGTGGCTTCTTTGGTGCTGACTGACAGTTCACAGCTGACTTCTGTCAGCCAACATTTAGGTAGATACCTGAATTTTGACTATCAGAAGTGGCATCTGCTAAACTCATGTTTTTGGCAGATCATATGATTCGGCGTAGGGATACATAATTTAGTCTGGTAACTTTTCAAAGCCGTTATCTGTCACTCAGCACCAAAGAAGCCATGGGACTAGTGTACTTATGATGGAAACGAGGTTTATATGGTTTAACTGCAGTTCTTTGAGCTTCTAAAGTAAGTTTCTTCTCACAGTTCTGTCTAAAGATTACCTATGGTAGTTTTTGTTTGATTGACCGAGGGTGGAAAGATACTATTTTAACTGGACCATTTGGAATTTAGTTTGTCTGTTCGGATGTTTTTCTGCGGTCACTACCAAAAGTGTGGACCAATTGGAGCGAGGTCTACTGTTCACAGAACTTTTAGTATAATATATTTAAAAAAAATTATAACCAAAATACGTTAGTAGGTGAATGTATAGTGAGTATTATTAAAGGATTCCCCTTATTTCATAAAACAAATGATTGAGAACTGGAGGGAAAAAATTCTTGAGTGGTATAATTTCTTATAAAAATCACAAAACGTCGGAATCGTAGCTAATTATTATTACAAACTCTGGGATTTGGACACACAAGAAAGTTGACTTAGGCAATTTTTCAACTGAGTATGATTACTTGGGATTGTCTTTCAATAAAGATTTTTAATAATGTTCATATTTATTTGTTAACGAGTAGTAAATTTTACAATTATAATATATTATTTGTTATCATTACTATTCCCGTTTCCTTATTTTTATTTTAGCATTAGTCTTCCATGACATGTTTCAGTGTTATTTACGAGTATATAGCTGTTTTACCATCTTCAGGTCTTATTTATCATTAAAAAAATATTATTTTGAATACATATTAGAAATTTATGTGAAATTTTGAGGTATTATATGTACCAAGTTTTTTATGGGAATAATATAAAGAAACATACACACAAACGTGTCAAATAATGGTAAACACATTTCCAGTTAAAAATAGTATAAGGGAAATGGGACTTCAAACAAATTTCTTGTTACTACGGGAGTGTAAGATACGTAAGTAAATTACTCTAATAATACGTCTTGTGTGGAGCTTAGACATTTATTGGACACCACAAAAGAATTAAACAGGGTAAAACAAATTGTTTGTTTATCCTCGAAACACACAGTGATAGCCACCGCTCTTCTGAAAGGGGGGTTGCTCGCCATAACGCCTTGTAGGGAAGCACATCATTCAAGGCTATATACAGGATGTCATATAAGTTGAAAGTTTTTTAATACCGCGCTTTATCACTCGTTCGGGTTATACTTATATGCACAGATCACACTCATGTGCAAGGGATGAGGAAGGCTGAATTTAGAAGAAGTGCTTAGACATTTGAGTGGAGGGAGACGATTTAGGAGGGGGAAAAAACTACCCTCAATACACCCGACCAGAATTCTAGCCACTTTCTCCCAATCATCGGCAATCCAGTCTAGTGTAAGAGTGACGCCAAAGACCATTCGACCACCTAAGTTGAAAATTAAAAGAAATTCCTACCATTTAAACGTGTATTTTGTTTTATACCACCGCGTTCGGACTATACGCAGATATATTAATAACGCATTGGCAGGGATGAGGAAGGTAGAATTGAAAATAAATATACCCATTTTTTAGAACAGTTTGTCTCCTGATAAAAAAAAATTCACGGCTATTTTGGTTGCTCTCACACGGATTGTCTTTTTTCCGTCCTAATTTTAGCCTATGGTGCATGACTTATGGAACATTCTGTACTTTTGAGCTCTTGCTATTATACTCTAGAGAGCATTCATTGGGCTGAAGACCTTGGCCGCAACTGATTGGCACTGCCTTAAATGGTAACATTACATTTCATCCTGCTAGTGTAATCATAAATAACAATATGACGCTCTAAAATAGATTGCATTCAATCATTGTAACCACATCCGGACAGGAACGTCAAATTGGTTTCAGGTTCATGTGTTTGTGTGTGTTTAAAATATTCAAAATTAAAATTGGGTGAACAGCTATGGAGCTTTAATAGATAGTATGGTTTAGCGTATGCCATCAAGGTTTGCCGGTTGGACAATACTAGTCTTTTACTGACAGTGGCGGATATGTAACTGTCTTCTTAGGTTGGGACACCATGTAGGTGCTGTTACTTTGGCCCGATGAGATGATGTGATGATAGTGATCCTGATTATATTGTGACAGTAAAAATCTTAAACCTAACTTAAGCCCAATTAGCCAGACCATTGTGACCATAGTAAAAGTTCCTCTTTGGGAAAAATGCCTATGGTCCCACCTGGAATAGAACCCGGGACCTCTAGATAAGTAGTCGGGAATGCTGTACACTAGGTTGGCATATAGTATGATCTAATGGAATTTAAAAATAACATTGGTCTGAAAATACATTTGTTGCATTAAATAAATTTTAACAGATATTTGTATTTAGCTACAAAAATATTGTTTAGAAAACTTGACTGCAGAGTTAAATTTGTAAATAAATTAATCGAAGAAAAATCAAGAAATATGCCTCTACGCACAGGAACTTAAAAATACACGCATATTTTTAAGTACACAAAAAATAAACAATTATATAATATTTATTTAGTGGCGTGCTTGACACAATACCCTTTTTTCCTTACAACTATTTAAAAAAAACTTTTAGGTTTCGTAGGTATTTCGTTTGAGTTTTATATTACTAACGAAAAATAATAAAAATACTAGCATATTTAAAAAATGTATGTGCCAAAAAAGTCTAACGAACACATTTTCTCAGCAGTTGAGATAGTTGAATTGTTGATATCTTTCAGGTAAAGCGGAAAGCAGAGAAACTCACCTCAGTGACACCTCACCTGAGCTAATTGAATTGTTATCTTGCAGATACGGAGAGAAACAGAGGAAGAGCGATAGCTCAGAGCTTTCGGGTATTCAGCTTCTATCAGCTACAGCTTACCAGCTTAAGAAACCCAATCAGCAGCTGCTCATTCCCATCACGGTGTGGATAGGAATGGAGCAGGCCTTCATCGGGGCAGACTTTACGCAGGTGAGTGGACAATCAAGAACGTTAAGTGATGCGTATTAACATGCATACATAATCACACCCTTCTCTTACGGGGTAGCAAAAAAAAACTTTGCATATAGCTAAAAAAAACTCCGTACTTAATCCATCCTAACTAACTTTCTCCACTCTTCCCTATTCTTACATACTCCCTTCGCTTCAACAACATCCATACACAAATTCATGGATGCTCTTTTATTCTTAATTTCTATTTTTTCACACATTCGTCTGCCACATTTAGCCACGTCTTACATGGCCTACCTCTTCCTTTTAATCCACACACACTCTACCTTCATTTTATTTGCATCACTACTCGATCCACACTCATCCTTTCAACATGCTCAAACAAATTTAAGACGCTTCTTTCACATTGAATTATTGGATTCCCTTTCAAACCGCATTCCTTCAGCACCCATTCATTACTGACTGTCCATACGAGTTTTTCCACATGCATTTCTAGATTTCTTAGATATATTATTTCAACTGCATTCACCTTTTCTTGTGTTTCTTCTGACAAACCCACGCTTCACATCCATACAACAATGTTGGCGTCAGCACATTGCCATTTTCGCCTTTTTCGATATTACTTCATTCTTTGCAATAGTTCACATGCACCCAACTACTCGCCGAGATAGATTCACCCGATTTCACCGTCTATCCATTCATTTTTACAGAGCATTCTGACCAGATACACAAAACCATTAATTTCTTCTGACGGTTTTCCATTTATACCAAGCTTAGTATGACTATTTAAAAGTAGCGATAATCTATTCTAACCCGTCTCAAGGGAATATAATGGCAAAGTAAACTTTAAATGAACTGAATTGGAAAGTGTACGAGTGAAAAGATAGGTAAACTCAAACCATGACACCTGTTTGAAGAGCGAACTACGGTTTCTAGAACAAGATTCCGCACACTCTATCCGCGCTGCCGACCCCGCCTTTGTTAGAAAGTTGGTATCGTTCTAATAATAATTGACCATTATATATTTGTTTTATTTTATTTTAAATCTTATCACAATCTCTCTAATGATGAGTTGCAAAACTCTCTGATCCGTTTCAAAGTTATCAGATTGAGAAACGTGAAATGATCAGAAGACTCATGCTTTTATTGTGTTCCCATCGTCACGTGCTCAATCCGCAGAAAACACGAGAACAATGTTCAACCACGTGATGTCAGTTTGCGATTCTCTTCTACCTCCTTCTTCTTACTCTGCAAAATTTACCTTCTTGAGATGATGATGATGATGATGATGAGGATAATAATAATATACCCTACCTTATAATCAAGAGGCAATCTTGTTGTCTGCCCATACTTGGAAAAGGTAGAGAGAGAAAAGTAGGTAAATTGTCAATGTCATGATTTTTTGCTCGAAACACTTTTTTATTAGATAGGGTCCGCAACTATGGGCACGCGGATCAAGGTGTTACCTTCATCTGATTTTTTTTTTCCTTTTATTTTGTAGGAGGTCGTGGTTTGAAGTCACGTTTGGTGTACTAAGAGTGGTTTCTCTAACTATATGCAGATTGAGGTACATTTTCTCTAAATTCAACGTTCTTCATCCCACCCCGTTAGTGTGAATATCTGGATATTCCGGACAGGTAGTAAGACGCGGTGCACAAAGCAAAAAGGTTAAATATAGGCTGCGATATATTCGAAGGCCGTTATTCGTACATGCGCGAATATTAAAATGTTGTTCTTATTCTATAGTCTACAGTTTAGACACTCGTCTGGTTATTATTTTCATTATTTTATTATCCTAACTAAACTTAGTCAAAGTGTTAAGATAGGAGGGTAGGGAACACGAGTAAAGTTGGGTGTTTTTGTAATAAAAAAACATATTTTTGGTAAAATAATATCATATAGTGTTTAATTACAAACATAAGAGTTTAATTGACCTCAACAGTGAGTTGTTGAATATCTGTCAATGGTGTTCTGGATTTTAGTGACAACTTTTTATCTTAATTTAAAAAGTTTATTATCTAATGCTACAATTCTTATGACAGATATTCAACAACTGTTTATATCACAATGTGAATAAAATTAAGCTCTCTATGTTTCTACTGGAGCAATATATATAATTTTTTTTGCCGAAAAAAGTTTTGCTATAAAAACAGTAAAAATATTGGCCTTTTCTCGCGTCCCCTACATCACTACCTAAACGTTTGGCCTAAGCTAGTTCAGGCTATGTTTATAATAAAGTTTATACGTACCCGACAAGTATATGAATGTCCTTATCATTTCCTTTATTACTATTCATCCACGCTTGCACACAACTTAATGATCAGACATTCATCTGAGTAATTAACATCTCAAGTTTGTTCACTAGTATAATATTCGCGCAAGTACCAAGGCACGTGGAAATTTGAAATCAATCTTTGATTCGTTTGAACCAGCTGGAGGAAAAAAAAATTGTTTGCAATAATTAGTTAGTATTCTTCATTTTTTAAATCGTGTCATACTACTCTTCCAGGTTATCCACATTTAACTATACTAATAGAATAGGGATAAGGAAAGCAGTAATTTAGACCAATTTTCCCGAATTGAGTGGAGGGAAGCTGGGAAACTATTTAGGGGGAAAAACCACCCTCGATAGACCCTGCTGGAATTCAAACTCCATAGCTGGCACTAAACAAGATTGATTATCAGTCCACGCGCCCACCTATGTGGACCATTATTATTTAGATCCTTAACAGAATGATAGAAGATTATCCTAGCTTGGCTCTTAAAAAAACAAACAAACAAAGAAACAGCTCTATAACCACCAATATACCCCGAAGTAGAATGAGACCATACCAACTATTTTTAAACTACGTGTTTTCTGCCCTACCCGAGAGTCAAACTTGGAACCCATATATCTGTCAATAGACATTCTCCGACATAGTTCAGGTTTATAGCGATAAACATCTTACTGCTTCATTCAGACTCTTTGTGATTCACACAAACTTATCTTGTGTAGCAAGTAAAAGAGTGAATTTAAGGACACACTAAACCAGTGGACCTCACTAGAATTTTCGTAAGAGCCATTATCTTAGATTACTGGACTACAAGTGGACCCCAGCCATAAGTACGGGAGTTCAATACCAGCGGGATCTGAGGTGTATGAAATTCGAAGTAAAAATATCTATCAAATTCAAAATCAATCGCAAATAATTACCTAAACGTCTGCGTATTTCTTAAAATATGTTAGAGACGCATGGAATCGGTCTAAGAGCCCACCAACCCACCTCCCAACCCCCACTGCAACCGACCGGGAAATCTGACTGAGCTAAGGTGTCAAGACGAAACAAGTTTTAATGAATCTCTTGCGAGTTGAAGCTATAAACGAGACATGCGCAGTGAAGTTATTTCAGGTCACGTGCTGGAGTTGCAGCGTGATTATGTACACTCCGTTCTGGTAGCTTATAGAGCCTCTGAATACAGGAAACAAACGTTTTGAGAAGGATCTCATAGGTACAGGGGTAAGTCCGTCTGTCCCACAGAGCAATCGTGCCTTTATGTTGACGACTAAAAAGCCTAAAAAAAGTCACCCTTTCAGCGAAAAGAGTTGGTTGGTTAAACCCTTTCTATGATAGGAAAAAAACATCTGGAAGCTCTTTTCTCTTATCAAAATTCTACTAAATAGTAGCATTCTGACAGTGAGAAAGGCCTTTTAGATATTCTTTCTTACCACAAATAGGGTATAGGCGCATACGCATCGATTTCATCGGTTGATTTTGAAATTTTATTGGGTCTCCCAAGCCGTTGTTGTGTAGCAGGGGAAAAACCCAGAAGTTATTTCAAGTAGCTCCGAGCGGACAACGCCGAAGGGGCTGAAGTCTCGTGATTGGTTTAGAGCTCGTCACGTGATTACGTTTCTGCTCTTGTTTGTTTTTTCCGGCAAACGTGTGAAGCCAAAGTATTAAGTAAATAACCACGCCACCACATCTGCGGAAAACAAGAGGGGAGAGGGCGGGGAGGGAAGACTACCGTCATGTCGGGACAGAGTATACGTTTGCCACCTTTGACTGAATGACCTCGCTCAAAAGAGATCGACCAGACTCACTAGAACATCGACCAGGAGACGTCCTTAAACTTTTGTCCCGTCTCTTTTAACACTTCGACTCTGACGTCACGCTTACTTACGTCGCTCCAAAGCGGCTGAGCAAAAAACTTTTTTTTCCTTATTCAACACGAACAACTTTCTCATTCCATTAAATAATTACTAATTAGATAAGTAATAGTAACAATAATAATTGATTCAATTTGCACTTACTTAATATTAGATATCAGCAAACAACTTTACATAAAATAAACTTTAAGAAAAATACAAACATAAGGTATTCTTTTGCGGCCGAGAATGATAAATCAGCTTCGGTGGTCGAATGGTCTGAGGCGTCATCCTCACATTGAACTGGACTGCAGATGACGGGGAGATCGGGGTTAAAATCCCAGGTCGGATATACTGAGGGTGTTTTTTCCTAAAAAAAAATTTACTATGACCTCCACGCGTAAGGGGATACACTTAATCAAAATTCATCCTTCTCATCTCTAACACATTTGCGTAGTCAATACATATGAATATAACCCAAACACAAAGGTCCGCACCGACTTTAAAGTTGCTCCAACATTTTGAATTTTTTTCTGGGGTTAATAATTAAATTTTTTAACTTTTTGGAATTTTCCCGTCAGTTACATGCTAGAAGAAATAAGTTTGCTAAATTTCAAGTCTCTAGCTCATCTGAAAGTGGGTAAACATTAATGTCAATGAGGGAGTGAGTCAACCGTGTGGCTTTATAGTAGTATATATAATTTATATAATCTTACTATATTATCATTAATATTTCGTGAGTTTAATTATTTAGGGACAAATTTAACTAGCTACGATACAATAGTGGAAATTAGCAGGGGCGTATTTACGACTCTGCCGCTCATAGGCACTAGATAATTTGCCGCCAACTTTTCTTACCTTAATTTCTAACATTCTAAATCCTCGTTTTCACCCCTGCCAAACCCTATACACTGACACCCACATAACATATACACAAGTGCTATCTGTGGAGTGACAGATAAAAAGTGCTTAAATTATTTATTATAGTGAGGTTTTAAAAGTAATGAGAATCTAAGCAAATACATAAAAAGTTGAAATAAATAATCTTACACTATCACAACACACAAAGTAAAATATTATACAATTTAAAAATATAAAGTTTGCATTAGTAGACTGTAGAACATGTTACTACGGATAAAATATTGCCATGTGCTCAATAAGAAAATAGTCTGTAGTATCTTTCGCCTTGATTTCTGCTGAGTGAACTGGTCAATGATGCCAGACAAATTCTTTTTATCCAATAAGTGACCTTCAATTAAGACGATTGTCAATGAATTAAGGTGATACTCTATCATGTTGGTACGCAGACACGGCAAACCAAAACAATCGCACACACAATGAAGCTATAAAATTATTTTAACTGGCAGGAATATATTAGTTTTTTCGTCATTCATAATTTTCCGTCCCTAAAATTTGCCGCCGTAGGCACGTGCTTACTAGGCCTATGCATAAATCCACCCCTGGAAATTATGAAAATAACAGTCGAGCTAATATTCGGTCAATAGGTTGTTAACATCTCACCTGCATTTGTCAAGAAATGTAAAACTCAAACAAAAATATTAGTTTTTACCTTTCTTGAGGACAAAATATCGCAACACTGGTTCTTCGATGTTGCAATTAGCTCCTTCTCACCCCAGAACATCAAATTCCGACTTAACTGAAAGCGAGGATATTTGGCAACACTGCAGAGTCATGAGCAGGATATTTTTTAAGGGGTGAGAGGGGTCAATATTTTTTTATGAATTGGTATGGCTAACCGGGTAGCAATACAATAACCTAATATGGGATAAAGTTATGATGACACATACAATATTATTGAGATGTTTCCTTGAGAAATAAAAAAAACATTTAAATGTTTGTATTTTATTGGGACGATAAAAAATGTAAGCACAAAAAAGAAAATCACACAATCACTAGCAGTACTCGTGACGCGTCGATACCAACAGCTTGTCCCAGCTTGTTCAAGTTATACATTAAACTTCAAGAAAGAAATTAATAAGTAGGGATATTACAAATATCGCTTCTCGCTGGAATCTACTAATCGAACAATTTTGGTTCTCGTCTGATAATATTGTTATGGTTTTACTTATTGTAAATGTATTTCTTAATGGGAGGGGTTTGAACCCCCAAATCCTTCACCCCCACCCCATGCGTACGGTCCTGGGCAACAGTTTACTTAAAGCGAAAATTTAGCTTTTCTCCACAAGACCTGCAGTTACCTCAGAAGTGGTATAAGGTGTTGTTTTAAAGTGGAGGAAAAGTAAGTTATTGTAAACGTATCATAACATTAGGCTCCTTTGTTCGGTGAATAGAGGTAGTCAGCCAGATATTTGCACGTAGAGGAATCTAAAGGTTCATGAACTGGACCTCCCACATCAAGTCTTTTAGACGCACGAAGGAGTGGTTGACGATTGTTTCGCAAGGACGGGGAGGACAGATNGGGGGGGGGGGGGGGGTGGGGGGGGGGGGGGGGGGGGGGGGGGGTGTTATCGTGATGGGCATGCCAAGTCACCAAGCAAAGGATTGGCGAGGTTATGCAAATACAACTACTCCTTCTCAGAATATAATCTCGGAGGAAACTGTTGTATGGTTAATAAAGGGACCATTGTTGTCATTATCTTGGTTCCGTTTTGTCAATATTCCCTTAGATAAAAGACAAATTTTGCAACGTTGGTTTGAAAAGGTTGCCAGTAGCTCCTTATTACCCCCAGCACACCACCTTCCGACATAACTGAAAGCGAGGAGTTATGGCAGCAGTGAACTAAAGCGTGATTCACACTTTCACCGAAAATAAAGATCAGCGTCTGCCTGAGTGGCGCTGCAATTCCCACGCTCTATGTTTACCCATGATGCACTGCAACGCAAAATTAAAACAAATATTTTAGATCACTCTTCCCATGGATATTTTAAAATTATAATGCTGTGTCGTGGCACAATCCAATACATCGATACACACGCTTTCCTTTAACAGGTTTCTTCAAATCTCAATCACAGAGCACAACGAAGCTGTTTGCTTGCTTGCTTTTGACTGTAAGCGCATGTGTTGTCAAATGCGCATGCGTTCTGATTTGAGATTGTTGGTTTTGAAATTTGATTGGTTCTACCGTGTTGAATATCTCGGGTAGAGCGGATGAAGCAGAGATGAGTTGAACTTAAGCAGAACAGCTCGCGTCGATGATGAGGAACTCTTGCGATTGGTTTATAGATCGTCACATGACTACGTTTCTGTTCTGCGCTGGCAAACATGTGAATCTAAAGTAAGAGAGAGAGAAAGCGAAGTCTCCATAAGACCTGCAGTTGCCTCAGTGGTGATATTGGGTGTAGTACTGGTGTGGAGAGCCTTTTGGCATTGTAAGGCCGAATGTCACTTCACGGATTCCTCATAGCACCACACCCTTCATGTACAGTAAAAGTTGCCAAAATTATAGATAGCTAACTACCCAAATAAAAAATAATGTGTTTTTAGGAACCCATAAACAAGCAAACTGTGTTTAATTCTACGTTGTTTATTTCTCGCTGTTTATCCGTGGTCCAAATCAAAAGAATTGTTAGCACATTTATAAGAACCTTTTTAATCCAACGAGGACAAATATACTTTTTTTATCTATTCATTTTACATTCATGTTTGGGATATTTTTTCAAATACACATTTTTTTTTTTCAAATACACGGTGTTTGAGAATTTATAATTTACAAACGAATGAAGACCAAACAAAAACAAAATTCGCGGAGAGGCTACACCGAATATCTCAAAAAGACCGAATGCGGCGGCGTAAAGATTACAGGTTCCCCATCCCTGGTCAAGTTGGTATTCTGGTACATGCCAATTTATGCACCACGTTTGGTATAAGTGTGACACAAATTTGTGTCAATCCTAACCCCACAAAATAACATTTTACATAAGCTCCATAAGTCACGGAAATAATATTTACACAAATGTTTCGTTATGTATTTAACGTGAACTTTTTAAATCATCCGATTATATCAGCCCACGAGAATTTCTATGAGCGAGCACTAAGGGACCTTACAATTTTGCCGGAAAATACATTTTTTACATACCTTCGAGGCAGGCCCACAAGGTGGTCAAACTGGGTCCGGTACCAGGGGCAAAGTGTGTGCCCCCTCTCTTTGTTATACTCGACTAAAGTGGTGGCAAAACCTTATTTGTCCAAGAGGTTAAATTAGCTTAGCAAATAAAAAAGGTTTTGAGGGGCTTTGACCCCAAAGCTAAAGAGGGTGCGGGGCTTGGGGACCCAGGCAAATGTATTTAGGGTGGCCCTCGTCTGAATTATTTAAAAAAATAATATCTCTCTACAAGCTCTTTAGACTGGTGTTCGTCTGAAATCGTATAGAAAATTAGATGCCCCTAGAAGCTATTTATAATGGTTTATAGGTAGTTTTTTTTAAAATTGGATGCCTCTAGATTATACTTGGAGTGGTTTTTTTTAATCTCTCGTCACTATTTGGAGTTGTCCTTCCCAGATAAACTCCGTTAATCTTCTGAACTTTTCGAAATGAAGGATATGACTACCGGACCAATGACACCCTTGTGACAAATGCCAATACGTTTCTTCGTAGGTGATCTCAGATGCTGGGCTGGGCATGCACTGTTCCTAAGTCTGGATGTGCATTTTATTGCTTATCATTCATGTTTTATTTGATTTAATCCACTATATTTGTTTTAAATTTGTTATTATGGATCTTGGGTCCGAGCCTGGTACCATGGTACTAATTCCATCATGGCGGGTCTGCTTCTAGGGTTCTTTTACATGCCACAACAGATATAGTAGCTTTACTTCCCCTCTGAAGGAAGTCGCGCTACGGACTTTTTTATCACTCAAGAAAAATCCATCGAACCCGACTGTGTTTGAACCCACGATCATCGGATCCTGAGGCAAGCACTTTATTCCTAGATCACCAAAGTCGCAATTTTCTTAACGTTAATTAAGGACGGTATCTCCCGGGATCGAATAGAGGAATCTTGACTAGGCAGCCAGCCTAAGTACATGAACCATGGCACAGATTACTTTCTTTAGCTTAATTTAATAGATCCCGGCTTCGATGTAATTAAATTATACATTCAAATATTAAAATCAAATATCTGAGTAATTTAACTTACTAAAGAAGTTAGCAATAGATCCTATTTGACTTGATATTAGAAACTTGGGAATCTCGTAATAATTTATTGTTATTTAAACACAGTTTAGTTATCTTATTTTTTATTGGATTCAATCAATAAAAATATAAATATACATTTAAATTATAACTATTTCAATACATATTGAAAATAACCCGCTTGCAGTGGAATAAAATCTGTTTGTATCATAATTTTTCTAAAGCATTTATAAATGCCGATAAAAAATATTAAGCAACAACTATGAAAAACGTGATCCTGTCTTGTATTTGGGCCGATTGTATTACCATTCGTGGTAGAAGAGAAATTCGCAACACAAATTAAAAATATTTAATGAGCTAATGGCGTGCTCCAAACCAGATGTTGCAAACAGTATACTTCAGGCTACTCGGAGGTTAAAAAGTAGCATTGGAAGCGAGGTTAGAAGGGCCTACGCCTTTCTCAGATCCGTCGAGTTCAGGGTTCATTACCGACCGACTACGTGGGGGGCCGGGGGGGTAGTTTTTACACAACACTCTTATTTTTATCACAGACCGTTCGGGCTATACGCATTATTAATTACAATAATGTGTTAGAGATTATGAAGGTTTAATTTAGAGGCGTACCCGAATTTGCGCGGAGGAAGAGTTAAAAACCAACCGGGATTCGATCCTATCTCTCCCCTTCATCAGCAGTCAATATAGTGTGAGAGTGACGCGTTAGACCATTCGGCCACCATTTATACCTTGATCACCAAGGAAAAATATCAACTTAAAATTCAAAGCGAAATATTAGGACTCTAGTAGAGATAATAATTTGAAACCATTATTAACATTATGTACTTTGCATTTTTTGAAAGGAGAGAGCGGAGGTATACCGTTCGCGGAACTACTAGTATTTACTTGAAAAGTAAGCAAACAGATTCAGGCAAAGTGTTTACCCTCCAGAAGAATCGGCCTGTAGACCTGAATAGGCCTACTTACAGCAACGTCAACACAAGACTCACGTAACAAAGAGATTAATAATTATGTTCAACTTTCTTATTTCAAAAGATCACGTAATTATCGAACCAGTGATTGAACCTAAGACCCTTGAAGTGAAAGTAGCTTTTGATCGATTGGCTGCGCCTGCTTTGAATAATGAATCAAAGAGGTAATGATAAAAGGTTAAGTCTTTTGTGTGTCTAAAGCGTTCATTATATATTTATTTTTTTGCAGCAAATGAACATAATTTTCTCAAAAAATAAAAATTAAGTACTTTAATTACTGTAAAATGTAGTTCTTGATATAAATTGTTGCTAAGCTCCATTGTGCTGTTTACTACTGTTACTAGCATTAGTAAGATAAATATACTCTAGGTTGTATTTTAAACTGTTATTAAAGTTAAGCTTGCAATTTTTGAAAGGGCTGGGGCGTTTCCATAATGTTTCCCCCACGTTGATAAATATAGATGCCCTCCTTAACTCCCTATCCCCTTCCCAGGGCAAATTACTCCATTGCAACCACTCTCCGTGCATGGGTATGCAACCTCTATAAATAGTATATGGCTTTCACCTGGTATAAGCACTGAATTGAAGGTTTAAGAGCAAACTGGTTTTGTTCGAACCGAGAGATGTAGGCTAGTATCGAAAGTAAAGGGTATTTCTGACGTATCTAACGAAAATGATCGATTATTTACTTGTATCTTAAGGAAAGTATCGATATCTGGCTTGTATCTAAATGAAAGTATCGATACCTGGCTTGTATCTAAATGAAAGAATCGATACCTGGCTTGTATCTAAATGAAAGAATCGATACCTGTCTTGTATCTAAAGGAAAATGTCGATAACAGTAGGTATCGGTTACGAAAGAATAAGCAATGCTTAGTAATTAAGTGAAACGCGCTTCAGTGACAGAATAAACACCCAATCCCCTTGCTGTTGATTCATCGATGTGAAAGGGGAAACCCACATTTCACAAATTATCAATTTTTCGGCCATGCCAAGAATCAAACCCGGGACCCCTAAGTCAGTGGGCATACATGCAGACACATAATATTGAGTCTTGCGACCTAGATCAGTTAACCATAATATATAAGCTACTAGCTGCTGCCCGCGACTTGGATAAGGATCCATATCATGATACGGATATAATCACTTTTTGTTCGCATCCGTGTTTTAGTTGACTAATTACAACAACAAACGTTTATTGTAACATAATTATAATAATTACATAAAATGTCTCGTGGACTTTTTTGTTCACATTAGTGAGAACTTTCAATATGTATAGTATTTTTTTTATGTAATACTAATAGTTTTTGCAGCGCACGCGGAGAAAGCATATTTTTAGGCAATTTTTTATACCTTGTGTAAAACTATCGACATTTTTATGAGGAATAAATTTTCAAAATAAAATATAGCCTATATTACTCGCTGATAATGTAGCTTTATATTGGTGAAAGAATTTTTAAAATCGGTCCAGTAGTTTTTGAGTTTATCCATTAAAAACAAAAAAACAAAAGCTCAAATCTTTCCTCTTTATAATATCAGTGTAGAAGTGTAGATATAGTAGGCTGTATGATGAAAGCCAATTAAACAGAAACTAGTTTGTCCAAATTTTGCACATACACAATGTTTCATAGAAGCAGTAACACATACTGCTTTATTTACAGTATGGTACAGAATGAGAAATCGGTTGTGATTTTTTTCTCACAATGATTGTATGGATCTCAAAAGTTGTTAAAACATTTTATTTTTTTGTTGGAGATTAATATGGTCGATCTTGGTATGATTTTTCGTAGATTAGCAGTTTTTCTGTTGAAAGGGTGCTCTTGATAAACAGGAATTTCGTATAATCGCTCTTATTATAAACGGGTTTCTACATTAAACGTCATCTCTTGAGGGAACTGTCTGATTACCAGGAAACAGCGTTGCCATTCTCTTGTTTGAGTATGGTCATTCATCCCTTAAATATACTAAAAGTTTTGCCACGCTGGTTCATCGATGTTGCCAGTAAATCCTTCTTACTCCAGCACACAACCTTCCGACATACCTGAAAGCGAGGAGATGTGACAACATTTAACAGAGGAGATATATATATATATATACAGAGTGAATATAAATATTTCTTCCATAAGACCTACAGTTACCTCAGAGGTGATATTCATTGTAGTCAGATTTACCATACGTCTTCTTTTTCAGACGTAAAAGTCCAGGGGGATTTCTTTCAAAAACGAAATTGTCAGAGTTTTCAACCAATTATATTGACAAAAATAAAATAAAAATATATATCATTGATTAGATTGTATTGTCTTGGATTTGGTTAGTTAAAAAAAAAAGATCTCGTCTTTTAGATTGTCGATGACGGGGATGTAGGGGGTTCAAATCACGGTCGGGTGTACTGAGGGTGGTTCCCCTAAATTGTTTTCCACTCTTTCTCCACGTAAATACGGATACACCACCTCTAAATTCAACCGTCATCATACCAAATACATTAGCGTAGCTAGTATATAAACATATTGCCAAAATTACTAGTAAAACTCAGTGCTAAAAATATTTATTGAACAGATATTTTACTTCTTCAGCGTCTTATACGCCAGAAATCATGGTACTACTGGATTTTAAAAGAGAATAGACCATGTTTTCTACATGTCCTCTTTATTGCTCCAGCAAATATAGTACCACGTGAGTGTAGTGCAGATGTATCATTGCTCATATGTGTACACCAAAGTATGTCCAAAAAACGTTATGAAAGTTTTTCTTTTCGATTCCAGCCGCTACCCACCTCAGGGGCGTAGTTGGCTAACGCGCTAGTTTCGTGTTGAGCTAAACGGCCGGGAACGGGTAGATCAGGTTTCGAATCTCACTCGGGTGAACTGGGGGGTTTCCCTTAAATGGTTTTCCACTCTCCTTCCACGCCAATGCGGGTTCACTTCCTCTATATTCAACCTTCCCAATTCCTAACCTACTAGCGTAATTAGTACTTAAACGTATAAACCGGACGGGTAGTTAGGGTGTCCAGCCAAATTATATTTTTAAATTCCCTGACTTTTCCAGGTTTTCCACATCTATTTTTTTTCAGACCACTATATATCAATATTAAGTATATTACCAACATCATTTTTTTAAGATCACAGATTAATATAGTGTTTTTTTCTAGATGCATACACATTGTGAAATTTTGTCGCCCAATAAAGGGACCAAACGATTTCTGGCCCTAGGGAAATGACTATTTTAAGTTAAAAATAGATTTCAGTAAAATGGTATTGAGTCATTAAAATATTAGGTCAAGCAAGAACGTTCGATTTTAAATAGTTGTGAAACTGAGTCATTCTTAGTTCCTTCTACTTAAATTGTAGGCCTAATCAAATTTCGCGCGTGTGAATAGCCATGACTCAATTTTGGTTAAAGACACTTGGCAGAAGGGTGGAAAGACACAAAACTCACTTGTTGATCTTGAAAATATTAGTTCTGTTCAACAGGGACAATGGTGTGAAATTGATTCTAGGTAGGTATTAACTGGAAGAAAAAAGTGCTGTTTTAACTATTGCGAATTAAAATATGAGTTTTTTTATGAACAAAATGTAAAAATTTCAGAAATTTAATAAAATTTCCTGACTTTTCAAGGGCTTTTCCCTGACCAAGCAAATTCCATGACAATTCTCTGTTTTCCATGTCGCTGGACACCCTTCATTAGTACACGGTGCTTAAGTATTATTATTATTATTCCAGGCGTACGTGTCCTGCGCGCTGGGGATCCACAACGTGGGATACGTCATGATCTGTTTCGGCGTGGTGAACGCTGGGTGCTCCCTCCTGTTCGGATCTGTGATGAAGTTCGTTGGCAGGCTACCCATCATGATGATGGGCGCCGTGGTCCACGCCTGTCTGGTGGGGGTGCTACTCATCTGGAGACCCAACCCCGCATCCCCCCTCGTCTTCTTCACCATCTCTGGGTTGTGGGGGGTCGGTGATGCCGTCTGGCAGACGCAAGTCAACGGTGAGTCTCCTACTTAGGATGGTTACATTTATTTATTTTTATATAAAAAAAATAGTTTCTACGTCATCTTTGATAAAAGATTATCGAGGCCCCAGATTTTGATTACATTTATTTTATTTAAGGTGGGGATGTAGGAAACGCGAGTTAAGGGACGTGTGTTTGCAGTTTTTATAGCAAAGCATTAGTTTGGCAAAAATAAATAAAATAATTATCCAATACAAACATATAATTTAATTTTCTTCACGTCATGGTGACCTCAAAAGTTCTTGAATATATGTCATGAATACTAGATTATAAACTTTATAAATGAAGATAAAATGTTGTCAATAAATTCCAGGACAACCTCGAGAAATATTCAAGAACCGTTGATATCACCATGTGTAAGATAGCTAAGCTCTTTGTTTCTACTGGAGCAATAAATACTTTATTTTGGCCGAAAAAATGTTTTGCTATAAAAACTGCAAAAATATTGTCCTTAGCTCGCGTTCCCTGCACTCCTACTTTAAAAGTAAAGGAGATTTCACAACAAAACTAAAATAATCCGGACTATTTGTAAATTTGTATAAAAAAAAGTTAACATTTAGTAAATATCAGGGATTTGCGATTAATCATTTTTCACTTCATTTCAAGTTCGAATCAAATTTGAATAAAAACATAGTTTTTTCCAAGTTCGAGTAGGGTCTAATATAGAGCTTCATTTGGATTAGAAATATTTAAAGTTGAATTTTTATGATAAGCCTATGCATAAACCATAAGTACAAAAAATAAATTTTTAGAATGAAATTTAGGGTAAAAAAGTTACTGCACAAATTTGGTTTTAAAAATAAATGTAATATAAGTGTAAAACTGATTGCTTCTTAAAGTAGACAAAAGGAAATAATGAGTGATTCCATTTGATATGAAATAATATCTTAAATTGAATAAAATTAACTAAATTCAGGATTTTCAGAAAAAATGCAAACTTCCGAACATTCCAATTACGTACGACCCCTTGGCGTCTCTATCTGGTGTTCGACCCAAATAAATGCAGCAGCACCTCCAGTCATGGAAAATCACTAACCCATAAAATAATTATAGCCCACACTGTATACGTACAATTATTTGTTTGATAGTTTTTAAACAATCATAAAGTTTTTTAAACTAACCCAATCCAAACAAAATATTAGGTAAAACATGGTATTAGCACTTGATAGTCTTTAGTTCTGGATGTTTAAGCTCAGTATGCGGTAAACGCGAGTTAGGTGTAGTGGTTTTTTTTGCCACTTTTATATCAAAACTTTTTTGGCCAAAATAAATAAAAAAAATTGTTCCAGAAGAAATAAAAGAGTTTACTTATCTTCATATGTTGATATCAACAGTTCTTGAATAACTGTCACGAGAGTAGTAGCATTAGACGAGAAACTTTTTAAACTAACAGAAAAGGTTGTCATTAAATTTCAGGACGCCTTTGACAAATATTCAACAACTTTTGATAACACCATATGAATAAAATTATACTCTATGTTTCTACTTTAAAAATATTTTATTTATGTTGGCCAAAATAATGTTTTAATATAATAACTGAAAGAACTCTCCCACCGCCAGATCCCCAATGATTAACATTATTTCGGTCAAGAACAAACATATACAAAATGTGATGACGCAACAATGTGTTTACAGAAATGATTTCGTTTCACATATTAACCAGGTAAGGAGGAACGACCTAGAGGTAATAATAGTTTGCGGTCAGAAAAAGTAAACCTAATGCTGCGTACTACAAATAGATTGGTTTCCTCACACAATACTACCGTCACTTCACGATAATGATACTGGAGATAAGTTGGTACAGTACAATTTTCACAGGAAGGGGTTTTATAGAAAATACACACTTTTTGAACTCAATATTGATTTTCTTAAAGACCGTGTCTTACCACCCGTTCGGGGTGTTCTCACATGTACTAATCACGCTAGTGTGTTAGAGATTTAAAAAGGTTAAATTTAAAGGAAGTGTATCCTCATTTGCTCCTAAGGATAGTGGGAAACTATTTAGGAAAAACCACGCTCACCACAACCGACCAGGATTCGAACCTCAATCTCCCCGTCATCGGCAGTCCAGGCTATTGCGAAAGTGACTACTTGAAGCATTTTACCACAGAGGTGGGTTCTTAACATTGATCATATTTTACTATTTTAATATTGTTACGGTAGTTTATAGTATTGATAATATATATAAAAATCGATAGCTGTAGATTACAAGTCTTGACGTATGAATACGTGAAAATACATATAGTAACTTTTTATAGCTGTCAGATAAGGCTGGTTCTATTAAAATTGAACTTTATTCAAAGGATTAGCTGATCTTCATGAGGACTGCGGATTATTCTACCGTATAATCATGGTCTAAAGTTGAGGGACTGATTGTAGACAATTGAGTTCTCATGTCAGGTGCGACGTCTAATCCAACGATCCAAGAGAGTGAAATTTTGTTTTGAGAATTGAGATAAAACAAAGATCTGAAAATAATCAAAGCACAATAATGTAATGATTATCTGAATTTGTTTTAAAGGTTATACATAATTGAAGTTTCTGGTTTTTACCAACATTTTTCTGGAAATTGCATAAGATTAAAGGAATAGTTTTGATTAACTTTTATTTCCGAAAAATGTGTGGAATCAAAAATATTATTTCAAGTAACTTTAATTCTTGTAGCTTTATAAGATAAAAAATATTATTTTGATTAACTTTTGTTCTGGAAACTATGCCGGATCCAAAATATGATTTTAGTTAACTTTTGTTCTGGGAACTGTGCCGGATCCAAAATATGATTATAATTAACTTTTGTTCTGGGAACTGTGCCGGATCTAAAATATGATTATAATTAACTTTTGTTCTGGGAACTGTGCCGGATCCAAAATATGATTTTAATTAACTTTTGTTCTGGAAACTGTGCCGGATACAAAATATGATTTTAGTTCACTTTTGTTGTTGGAACTGTATGAATATAAAAATTGATTTTAATTAACTTTTGTTCTTGCGACTATGTTGGATCAACAATAAATTTTTAATTAACTTTTATTCTTTGAACTATGTCAGATCAAAAATATAATTTTAATTAAATTTTGTTCTTGTAAATATGTTGTATCAACAATATGATTTTAATTAAGTTTTGTTATTGGATCTGTGCCAGATTAAAAACATTATTCTAAATAGTTTTTGTTTTAGAAACTGTGCAAAAACAAAATAATAATCCCAATTAGTTATTCTTTTAGACAATGTATAGAACAAATATAGTTTTTCAATAAACCTTGGGTTTGACATGAAAAATATTTACGCTATCTGATATTCAGTAATAATAGGTCTTGAAAACGGTACTAAATTGTATTTTTCTACTAACCATTTTTTAAGTGGACTGTTTATAAATAGATTCATTTGGATCTGTAGGGGACGCGAGTTAAGGGCATTATTTTAACAGATTTTATAACAAAACTTTTTTGGCTCAAATAAATTGAATAATGCTAAAGTATAAACAGATTTTAAGTTTTTTCACATGGTGATATTAACAGTTATAGAATATTTGTCATTAGCATAGTGGCACCAGACGAGAAACTTTTTTAAAAAAGATATTTTTAAAAAATTACTTTGCAGGACACCCTTAACATATATTCATTATATATGGAAAATTATACTCTTAGTTTTCCACTAGAGCAATATTTGATTTATTTTAGCCAAAAAAGTTTTGATTTATTTTATTATTATTATTATTATTATTATTATTATTATTATTATTATTAGCAGCAGCAGCACCGCGTCTTACTACACGTTCGGGTTGTACGCACTTACGCTAATGTGTAATGGTATGATGATTGTGAGATGAAATGGAGGACCTACAGTTTAACGTGGAATCCGAACCACGGTTGGAGGCCTGGCATTCCTCACATTCACAAGATGTCTTGTCAGAGGTGAAGGAAGGGTTTGGCAATCAGATAAATATGTGCCGGGACCTAGGATTGAACCTTGATTTATATATTCAATTCTGCTATCATATTATTCCTTTGGTAAGAAATAATTTTTATTTTCTGGTTTAAAGTTAGAATGGATTCGTAATGTCCTCTCCTCTCGCCCTCCTACAGTGATTGAGAGCGTGTGACGACTATGATTATAATATATTTTGCGACATATATCTGGAGGCTATCACATGTGTCGAGTATGGAAGGAAACAACTTTCTTATACAAGAACTTTACACACCAACATGACACATTACTGTAAACAACTATGACAGGTTTCGACCGATGTAAATTACTCGTTAAAATGTAGAGTTGCTCACTTTATATAATCTCTTTTGATTAAAACACACGCTTGTTAAAATTTGATATATTTGTTGTTGTGTTTAAAATGATTTTGACACATCACTTTCTCGTTTGCTTGTTTCGTTTGTGTCCTCAAAAATAGTTCATTTTCATCTACTAGAGACTAACGGTAGCTTTCACTAAACGGTTTTCTAATCTTACTTCACGCGAATGCGGGTACATTTACTCTAAATTAAAACCTTCCTCATACATAACACATTAATGCAATTAGTACATTCACGAAAAACCAAAACAGTTTGTCGGACGTGGTGAAAAAGAATATCTGTAAGAGATTGCTGGTTTCAAACGTTTGTGTTTTCAAGGAATATTTTTATTAATCAAATATAAGAATGATGTCCACTTGGAGTCGATGATACTTGAAATCTTGTGAAATGTAGGATCATAAAACTAAAACTACATTTCTAGATGTAACTAATCGTTGGAGCTAAATCATTTCATCTCTAGGTGAGCACTTCAGCAGATGAACTTTATTCCACATTTAATTCCAGAATTTTTTTTAACTAATTTTTAAAACTGGCAGCGTGCATCAGTAACATAATTGAAAAAACAAATTTACAGACCCCAAGTGATTCTTTATATACATATAAATATATGTTTTGTAATCTAAAAATACATAATATATTGTATAGTATATCTAGGTATAAAATATATATAATGTATATTATTATAATATGATCCAGAACAACATCATTTATAATTATATTATCTTAAACCCAATAAGGATCTCAGCTAATACTTTTAGATTAATTTAAATATGACAGAGACCTCTTTTAACCATAATATAAAGTACATTAGAAAGGTTTCATGATTGTTTAAAAGATGTAAGCACTAGCTTAATTTTAGTTAAAACTGGACTACACCCCCTTTTCCCCTTGTACTCTTCATATATTATATGTATAACTACTATTGATACAAAATTATATTTTTTTGCCAAACAATGTATTTGTAGAATTTAATATAGTTTGACAAGAAATGGGAATTTTTTTAACCCTATTGCCAATTCTTTTTTTTTTATTCTAAGGGGAATTTGAAATTTTTGGGCGCATCCCCGATTTATTAAGCTTACATTAAAAAATGACGAGAATTGATTGGATAGAACTTCAGGAACAATTTTTATTCTATCACCGTGTCTTAGTATACCCTTTCGAGTGATACGCATATGTACTAATTATATTAATGTGTTAAGAATTAGAAAAATTTAATTAATAGGTATTGTACCCACATTTGCATTGAGAAAAACCACCCTCGGTACATCATACTGCGATCAAACCCCAATCTTCCCGTCTTTAGTAGTCTAGTCCAGTGTTTCCCAAACTTTCTTGACTCGCGAACACATTTCACAAATATCCGAGTTGCACGATCCCCCTGGTAATTATCCATAGCCACTCACTTAATTTTATACATAATTTTATAAATCTAGTTATTAATTTTAATAAAAATGTTCAATACCTTTAAATTAATCTACTATAGCTCGGCAGGTACTTTGGGATACCCCACTAAATATACTGGAACAATATTAAAACTACTTAAGTAAACATTCAAATAATTATACATTTGTTTTAAAAATTAAAACTGAAATTAAATAAGCAAAGTATTGTAGTAACATTTTCTTATCTTTACTGTCACAATATTATCACATTTCACATGTTTTTTAAAGTTGTACTGGAAATTGCTACATTGACATAACAGAAATACCCGCCTTTAATCACAAAATTCCATACTGATTTAATATTCAAAATAGTTAACAAGTTTTAACAGCTATTCACCTCTTCACGTGACTTAGTGAAAAGGATGCTATTGCTTTGGATGGCACAGAGCTTTAAAGTCAGGAAACACAGACGATAAATAAAGTCTCAAGTCACTTTCAGCATTGATCCTGTTTGTGTATTTATTTTTTAAATAAGCATATGAAGAAAAAGTTTCTCGCTAAAATACGTATAAGGAAATGGTAGCAAAGCTGTAAAAGCCTTATTCTCTAACAATGAAAACTCTTTAAAATTAACCACAAACCAATTAATGACAAAGATGTATCGCTTTTCTTTGATTCAAAATCAGTGGAAATTTCAAGGAGCTGCTATTTTTCACTCGCGCTTAATGTGGAAGATTTCAAAACTGCTGTCTCTTCCAAGGGATTGCGAATCCAATTGTTAATGTTGTACATGGCTGGGAAATATTCACTGAAGGTTTTTCCAAGTCCCTTCAAGTGTTCTGTAACCACGTTCTTTACATTTTCTTCCAAAGAAATATGATTTTCTACAATGAAATCATGAGGGGTATCAAAGAAATTCGTTTGATTGCTAGCTAAACCTGTTTCCCAAAACCTATTTTTTAAATGAACAATTTTATACGTTCTTTCACAATAAAAACCTTTATATTTTACCCCTAAAAGAGCAGTCTAAACTGTTCAGTTTTGAGAAAATGCCTGCCAAATAGGCCAAAGCTTTGAGTCACATTTGATCTTGCATGCACTTTGCTTTGTGAAAGGGATGGTTGGTAGGAAAAACGAAAACTTCGTGTTCAAACAATCTTGTAAGAGTTCTACCTTGATATAACCACTTGTCTTCAGTGTGAGACGATACATATTTGTAAATGTTCCTCTTTCCTCACAAAGTGCTACAAAAATCCTCCATTATAAATATATTTTGGCGAAATCCCTGGAAGATTTCACGAACCCTTAGGTCATTCGCGAACCACAGTTTGTGAACCTCTGGTCTAGTCTATTGAAAGATTAGCGCTTTAAATCATGTGGCCACTGAAGTGGGTACCTCCGGCAATAAGTGTCCAAAAGCAATCACTTTATTTTATAAATATATAAACACTTTCTTGATAAGAATTATATTTTTCATGAGACTATTTTTACACAAAAATTTGTTTATCAAAATAATTATGATTATATAAATTAAAAACAAAAAAGGAATTTGATGTGATGTGAGTTGCGTGCTTAAAATAAACAAGACAATGAATTTCCTAGCATCCATTGTTCGATTATGTAAAAAATAATACAAAATTGCCATGCAAATCTGGACAGAGTAACTACTCTTTTTAAAAACATGACTATAACAACATTCAACTTATAAACTATCTTAACCCAAGACAGAATCTCTAAATCGTTGCACGCATCTTTAGCGGTAAGAATTACCCCCATTTGGCAATAGTACTCCATATATTAATAAGAACATATTTTAAGTACCTCCACAGGACCAAACTAGAGTCCCCAGGATTTCACGGTCGACCTCTTTAACCATTCGACCACAGGGACAGCTGGGAAATAAAAATAACAGCGAGGTAGAAAAGTACAGTTCTAAACACCTTTCTCCTTGTGGAATGTATACTCGGGTGAGAATAAATAGACCATCACTAAACATACGTAACTAGAGTAGGATTTTGGTAAGAAGAAACTTTGATAAAATACAAACATATTTATTTGTAGTCTACATTGATAATATTTTACCATATTTAATGTTACTTTACGCGTACTGATAATTTGTATCAAACATGTACAGCTGAAAATTACATGAATTGACGTATACATCCATAGAAGTAAATATAGTAATTTTGTCTAGATGTCATAAGATTATTTATATGAAAATCGGATTGAAGACCTTTATCAAATACTTTGAATGGAAATTGAAATTCAATTTCTTTAAGATAATCATTTTAAATAAGAACCCCTTGGGAATAATATAATATAGATCAATATTACTGTACAATGTAATCACTTGTTATTTTGGTCGATAGTGTTTCAAGACAGCAAACATTATATCTTAAACTTAAGCCTTGGATTCATTTGCTAAATATAGTTTCTATAAGTAAATTGATTTATTCTAGTTCAATTTCATGACGTAGTTGTGAGAATAGTACATGATAAATTAATCTAAATTTTCGCGAAATTTATTTACCGTCAATTTGATTGATATATAACTTAATGGGATATTTAGCAATACTTTATTAATATGTTACATATTATAACAACTCACATTATTTTGTAGTAAACCTTTTAGATCAATAACAGAAATAGATAAATATAACAATTATTTGTTTTTTTAAATACACTTGCAATATAATCATCTTTTTTTTTGTTTATTTAAGAAATTTAACATGCACTTTCTGAACCGACTGTTTATATAAGCAATTCTAGAGCAGACACAACATCCAACCCCCGGCAATTAATACATCACTGTGAAAGGGTAAACCCACATTTTACAAATGATACATTTTTCTTTTATACCTGAAATCAAACCCGGGACCCCTATCTCAGTATATAGATTCGCTACCGACTAAGCTAAGGTGTCGGTCTGCAATATAGTCCCATGATATTACATTCATCTATTTTGTACATAAGACGTTTGAAGTGCATTAGTTACGTAATTCAAGTAGACTCGCTCTCCCTAAAATATATAGTTTTTTTTTTTACTTTCTCGTACATCTAATGTTTTGTAATCGATTTATGTGAACCCGACCTAAAAAAAAGTGAATCTAACAAATTTGTATATTACCATATCTGTATGCAAATCTGCCCACATTTTGTCAGCCCGATGTAAATATTTTCCCATGTCAGTCTAAATGTCTGTCGGTACAGAAACTGTTTGATTCTAGCTATAAAATTACCGGTAAGGGTTGTTTACTAAATTTTTTCGAAAATATACTTATATCGAGTTTGTTCAAATTAGAAACCTGGAGTGTGTTTTTATTGTTAAATAACATTGTAAATTTGTTTTATAATTTTTACTTTTTTTAAAACATTTAAAGAAACCCAGTTAAATGATGACCAATATTTATTAAAAGTTTACGGATTTTCAAAAATATATTTACGATTTTGTTAAAAATGTATATATGGGGAGTGTTTTCTATTAATAATAACAATGTTTATTAATAATTTATGTTTGAAAATTTGAAAAATAATGTTTAAAAGAACATATACGATTTGGTTGTAACATTTATTTTAAATTGCTTTAATATTTCTTCAAACCTTCTTATTATAAGAGATATATTCGACGAATTCCAATTTTTTAAACCGGGACTATGATTTCGGAAACAATCCGCTTCGGTAGTAGAATGGTCTAAGATGTCTGCTTTTACAATATATTGGATTTCCAATGATGGAGAGATCGGGATTGGAATCCCAGTTGGGTGTACTGAGGGAGTTTTTTCTAAATGGTTTTCCTTTCTAGCACCACGCAAATGCGGATAAACTATCTCTAACATTAAACCTTCCTCATACCTTAACACATTAGCGTAATTAGTACGTATGCTTATATTCCAAAAGCATATTAAGATGTGGCGCTAAAAGATATTTAAAATTAGAGCAAACCTTACGAAGACCTGTTAGAAAAGCCAGGACAGGAAAAAAGTTTGCATCTTGGAGAGTATAGTCTATCCAAAATAGGAGTGATGGTAATTGATGGTAATTGACTAATTGACTAGCAAAAGCTACCAGATCTAATATTTGTAGCCATTCGCCAAACCATATGTTGAGTTTGTCACTTTTTACAGTCGAAACTTTCACAACAAACAATTTTATTTTATGATAAAATAAACAGACTTAGATAATGCTTGGTAATACGGATAAATAGAATGCAAACAGTTGAATATAAGAAGTGATTGTTAATGTGTCATTATTTTAACTTTTTTTTAAAACTGTTTTACACTATTGAAATACGAATTTATAGAAATAATCATTAGGATTATTTTTGGGGGGGGATGTGGGGGGAAGTAGCGTCTATGGTCAAATTAAAAATGCTTTACAAACTAGAGCTTCTAAAAGGCTGCCTTCTCTTCATATTTACAAATATGGCGAACCAGATGAAATTAGCGTGGTTGATGACGTCATAAAAAGGTATTCGGTTTTATTCACACGCATGTGTTTGTATAGTAAAAAAAAAGTTTTATTTTGAAACTAATACTTCGTATGGCTCTTTCTCTAAGTTATAAAGAAACATTTATTTATTTTGGTAGCCAGTTATAACAAGATACACGTATGAATAGGCCCTTTATTTCTTTTTAATTTATTATTTCATGTACTGTGATAATATTTCTTGTTGTCACAACCGCGAAACAATAAATACAATAGTTTCATTAATATATTTTGTTCTTTCAATAAGCTAGGAAAAAGCCAACTTATATGGTAATTCTTAGATATATATTATTATAAGCGTTTGTTAACACTTTTGATTGACAATATAGTATTACTAAGAAAACAATTATTTCCACATTAGTGACTTTGAGCCAATGTTTTCAATATAAAAAACCTTCTGCTAGCTGTCAGTAATCGCCACTCCTACACTGGATGGACTGTATATTGGCTGTAAGATTGTGGTCTAAAGGCCTTGAGACGGCAGACAGTCCTGATTGAAGGAAGATACGAGGATGGCATGGTCTAACTGCCACCACGAACAGAGAGAGCAAAGCTATTAAAACCAGCTCTATCCCCAACGGATCGTACGACTGACTATCTGCAGAGAGTAGCCCTCGGGCGGGGCAATCTCTTACAGCTGAGGTCATCGACATCCTTCGATTCTATTTCCCTGTGCCTTCTTTTATTGTAGCTTCTTTCTGCTTCATTAGAGTTTTTTTTTACTGTCGACACGATAAAAAGAGAAGAACAGAACTGAGAAGAGAGTATGTATGAGTCCCTATAGGTTACTGCGTAAACGTTATTAATGTGGACAATAAACTTTACGACACTAATTATTAATATTGACCTGTAATGTTTAAAAATTAGTCCAAATCAATGAGTCTTAAACTTGTTTTTTTTTTGTTTAAGGCACATTATTATTTGTGGTGCTGAATGTGCATGCTGGTAAAAAAAACTATGAGAGACTCGGGCATACGGATGTGTAATTGAACAGGAAATGCATGTCCTCCATCCGACCACGAATTGAGATTTTATTTAAGAAATGACAAAGCCCCTCGTTAATTACTAAACTCTTTGATCGTAAGCTATTTAACTATCAAGAAAATAAGTAGCCTATATTAAAGCCTTGGTACCTCTGTGTCTTATTTCTATTTAAAAATTAGTATTAAAGAAAATTACTTCTAATTTTTTTTTATCAATGATATATCAATCAGACTGCTTTTGTGGTATAGTAATCAGAGCTACCATTTTTTAGTGTTATTATTTTTCCCGTACAGGGTGTTTACCGAATTATGTGAACCATATTTTATTACTTCTTCATCACCAATACATAAATATTTGTCACTAAAAAGAGTCTTAACTCATCAAATCTCACCTCAGCTTGAGATTTTCATTCAATATTTCATTGATTCTGATTTATTTGATTTTTACACTTTTGAACTATGTAATTATTGGGGAGTAGTTGTAAATCTAAGCTAATTTTTTAACTAACTATTTATAAATATTATTACCAGCACAATGAACATGTCTCACAAAAATGCATGACCTGAAAGCTAAATTCATTTTTTTTAAATTATGACTTTCATGACTGATGACCCAGCTATGAAAAGAAAATCAAATGTTAATATTTTATGTCCACTCTATTTCAACACGTTACACGAATTAAATTAAATTTATCTTATGATAGTATATTTAGTTATACATAATGATTAACGCTTGGAGCAATCAAAATCGTGTACTTTTCCTGATTAGTTCTTTCAGGCCGGAAGTTCGGTTTAAACGCAAACCTATGCGTACATGTAGGTTATATGCAAATTCTGCAACTTTCCCGCAGATATTAGGCAACCCGTTCAGCAGGGCCGGCACGATCATATAGAGTATAGACGAACTAGGCGACCCCCTAGGGCGCCAGAAGCTCGGGGCGACATGACGGTTGACGGCAGACCTAAGATGATTTACAGCTCAGTTATGAAAAAGTAGCTAAAGCGAAAATTAATGTAACTAATTGGATTATTATTTATTACTTTAACATAGGTAATTATTTTATATATATGTAGTAGTATATTATTTATTACATAATAACCCCAACTATTTGTTATCAATCAGGAAAAGTAAAGCCTTATGGCTAACACTCATTTTTACAAATAAGCAGTTGGTGGCCTAGTGGTCTAGGGGTAAGGTGTCAGACTTCTATGCTGGCGGCCGGGGTTCAATCCTCGGTCCCGGCAAAGATTTATCTGATTACCAAACCCTTCCTTCACCTCTGACAAGACATATTGTGAATATGGGGAGTGCCAGGCCTCCACCGTGGTTCGGATTCCACGTTAAACTGTAGGTCCTCCATTTCATCTCACAATCACCCTACCATTGCACATTAGCGTAAGTGCGTACAACCCGAACGGGTAGTAAGACGCGGTGCTAATAATAATAATAATAATAATAATAATAATAATAATAATAATAATAATAATACAAATGAGCAGTATCGATCAATTAGAAACTAGACGTATCTAGGATGTTGCATCTGTTGTTGTGTGGTACAACATTCTGTATGAAGTTGACCTCAGCAGCAAGCTACTCAAGCCCAAGGAATTTAATTTAGCTGCAGCTATAAAGCAGCTTCATGCAACCAAATTATTCCATGAAAACTGTAGAAGGGATGTGAGATTTGGAAAGATGTGTTAGTAGAAGCAAAATAAATCACCGAAGAACTTGAAATCACAGCTTCATTTGAGTCAGAGCCAGAACCTACGTGCTTGGGGAAAAAAACATGTATGAAGCAGAATATGAGCCAATACAAAATGCAAAACAGCAGTTCAAAGTGTAATTTTATTTGGCAATCCTTGATACTTCAATAAGCTCTATAAATGAACGATTTATTCAGATTGAAGACATCACATCTTCATAACAACTAAATTCTTGCGTTCTGATAAATATAATATTTATTTACAAATATTAATTTGCTTCAGATAAAAAAGATTCTCCCTCCCAGCGTAACCCTCTCCAACTTAGTTGCAGTGTCTCACCGGGAATGTGTGTTTTACAACCAGACAAGCAAAGAGGACACAAATTTCATGGCCTACATCATCTTCACATTCCGACAGCTGCGTAGTTTAAAAATGTTTGAATATTCATCAAATATAGATCATATTTAAAAATATAGTTACTTTACATGAATTCCTAAAAATACACAAAAATAACTAAAAACTACTAAAAAAATTAAGCAAGCCAAGAAATTATGACCTAAAATCCAAAATGACAAAAAAGATCTATGAACGTTGTTTATCTACACATGAGCATTTTCTGTGATGTGGCAAAAGAAAGATGACATGTCATCAAAATCCGGGCTCTGCTCATTGTTTATCACTTTATATCAAAATAACATTATTAATCTGTATTTTACGCACGTTTTCAATAATTACTCGTTTTATTATTGAACACGGGAATCGAACACATGATCTTATCTAACTGTAATAAAAACGGACATAGCAACTCACCTTGGAGTAAAAAAAAGTGACGCTTTCTCAATCTTGAACAGAAGTAATGTCTCTAAATGATAAGTAAGGGTTAACCTTGAATGGTGGGGTGGGCAAAGAATTGTTGTATATAGCAAAATTATATTCTGTTTGACATAGATGTCTATCTTTAGCTCAATGACCATTATAATTGATGCGCTGGCTAACAAATAATTTATTTAGTAAGATTATAATTGAAACTAAACTAAAACTCCACGGAGTCAGGTGGCAATTGAGCTATACCAACTGACCGAGCGGCCGTAGTTTATTGGCTAAGATAGTACCAACACAGGCGTACAGAGGGTGTCATGTGGTCAGCACATCAAACCGTCCATCCGTTAATCTCAGTTTTCTAGACCAGAGCTGCTTATTCTAATTTGTCCTCACGAGTTGAGTTGACCCAGTTGTAGACCCCTTGTTTCACAGAAAATCTGGAAGCGACGAGGATCGTGCCCAGGTCCTCTGAATCTGTATTCAGGAACTCAGACCACTAGCTCACAAAGACGGTCAAAATCAATAAAGGATAACAATAAACATAATTTGTCAGTGTAGACTTGATGTGTGTAATTATTGTAGTGGTAAGAGATTATATATACTACGTTTACCATGAAAGCTTACAATCTTAACTTGACGATCTCCATTGTGGTTTTATCATATGAGCTGCACCATAGTGAAAACCAGCAGAGTATGTTTGTTACCTTTACGAGTAAGCAAGGTGTACCACAAGGCAACCTGGTTGCAGGTATTTATGGTAACAACTAACGGTTGTGAAAGCTCTATGATCACTGCACCTCTCCTTAGTAGTTGCAGATCTATTTAACTAATATACCTCTCCTTTGTGGTTACAGATATCTCTTTAACCAATGCATTTCTCCTTTGTAGATGCAAATTTATCTTTAACCAGTGTACCTTTCCCATGGTTGCAGGTATCTCTCTAACCAATGTACCTTTCCTTTGTGGTTGCAGGTATCTATGGTACCCTGTTCCGCAGGAACAAGGAGGCGGCATTCAGCAACTACCGACTGTGGGAGTCTGTAGGATTCGTGGTCGCGTATGCCTACAGCACGCACCTGTGCGCGAGGATGAAGCTGTACGTCATGTTATCTGTCTTGATCCTGGGGGTCATAGGCTACATCATCGTGGAGATCTTGCACAAGAGGAAGAGAATGCGCCAAAAGTTGCTGGCCGAGGATCCGAAGGCGGCTGCCGCAGCGGCCGCTGAGCTGGCCAAAAATAACCAGGTGGAGGAGACGGACGACGAGAAGGACGACATCGACGACGACATCGTCATCACCCATTTATAACCGAACCTTCCGTCCTGAGCGGAGGCAAAAATTGTTTCATCCGAATGGAAAACGCATCTTCTTTTCATCAAGAAGAGAGAAAAAATGACGATATTTGTCATTCCTCAGTTTTTTTTATTATCTGGACTTTTTATCAATGCGTGGATATATATTTTTTGTAATGTTTCTCTCATGAATAAAAAAAACTGATGGAAGTGATTTGTATGAAAAGTGTCCAGAACTCTTTGTTTGGTGATGCTTTTGAGTCGGGCCTTTCATAAACTGTCAAAGTGTATTCCAATACTAACAGTATTTTTTTCTTGATAGAAAACGTAATCGTTAAGATTACAGCGAAATAGAGTCGTAGATTTAAAACTGTGCAGTACCAGAAACTAGTTAAGAGTGCCAGGGGGAGTGGGGAGAAGAGGGGATCAGGTAGGGAGAAGTATGCGTGTGAAGTTCAATTATTGGGATTAACTTTGTGTCAAATATTGGACAGCTTTTTCATGATTTTTTTCTCATTTTCAAGTGATAAATATTCTCAAGCTTAGAAGGCATCTGAATAATAAAGTTTCTTCCAAATACTGATGGTAAATAGAAAAAGCTCCATTCGGCTAAAGATCATCGAAGTAGTTGCGATGGTTGATTTCTTTGCAAGGAGCGTGAAATGCACATTTATGTATAGTTTAGTACAAATTACAGTAGACGAAATTTTATTTAATCATTGGGGCTTATGGTGTTTGTCTATTACAATGCCAAAATGAAATTTATCAATATTTTCCCCACAACTAGCATAAATTAAAATCATTCGTTCGGAGTGGTTTCAATGTTGAACTAATTTACAAACTTCCCCTTCCTATAAAATAAAAATACAATCAGATTCGTAATGCCTTTGTCGGAAAAGCTGGTTGTAGCAGATGTATGGTATGAACGTATTTTATAAGGCGACGAAGAATGCGGAGGAAATGATTAGCCGGACAAACCAAGGGGGACAAAGAAACATATTAGAACACGGAACTCTACAAAGTCTTGACCTTCGCATTAACCGGTTTTGTTTCAACAACCGACGCTCGGTCGCAGATCATGTCCACTAGTGTGTATGGGAAGTAATAGATGGTCCATTCTATTGAAAATGATGGAAAGGTATAGTTTATTTCAATAATACGTTTTAAAAAAAGAAGCTAGAATAGGCTCAATAGAGTTCAGATCAAGCATAGATATGAAAATGTTAGAGAAATAATCAGGTAAACACAATAATGGGATTAAGAATATGAGTATATGGCTAGTATAATGGTAAAGAGGTTCCTGAAGAGACAGACTTATCCTGATAAATAAATCTGCGTTCTCAAAAAGGTATGCCGTTAGTTAACACATTGTAATCATGAGTATCAAGCAATATACATGTAAAGACAAAAAATATATTCAACCAATATGTATTTATGGTGCATGGAAAACATCAAACCTATTTTAGGGACATGCAAGGCAATGTATTGGCACAGTAGAAGATTAGGTTGCTATTGACAGAATTTAGGATGCTTAAACAGAGTAGTTAAAGAGCTTTTCGAATTAGCATTTCCTCGCTTGCAAAAATAAAAACTTTACGAGTACAGTTCATTTGTCTTATATTATTAATAGTTAAAAGTTTTCTCGACACATTTATTATTTACCCTGCATGTTAGGCTTAGAAGTGGGACTAGTCTTGCCATATTCTTATAGGTGTCAAGTATTACTTGCAGTTTGGAGAAAAGACACCGAGGTGTAAGAACAAAGTGTAGTAGGCATTTTGCAAGGGAAAGTGCTAGCTTGGAAAACCCCACGGTTTACAAGCTCTTCGAATGAGGTTTCCAATCTAGTCCGAGCTATGGGTGCTATTAAAAGCCAAGAGAGGAAAATCTGTTTAAAAAAATTGAAACAATGGAGCACACGAACACTATATTAACAGAGCGTTGTATCTTTATAAAATAGAAATAAAAAACCGTTTAAAAAGATAATCCCGTATAAACTCAATAGTTAAATTTAAACTAAGCGACCTAAAAGGCAACGGAGTCTTGTTGTTTCATTGATGTAATCAAATAACACACATTCAACTTAATGATCTTGCTTTATTTTAAAAATAAACTTCACTCAACTTTTTTTTTTGTATTACATATTTTTCAATTACAAACATATGCTTTGTTAAACAAAAAAAGTGGCCACAGTTAGTATTTTATTAAATATACTCATTTTATGCTAGGAAATAAAATTCAACTAATTTCAAAGAATATACTTGGAATGAATATGTTTTGGTTTAAGGTCAACTCTTGACGTTAAATTTTGATTCATAAAGCTCAGAACCAAGGGGAAAGAATGTAAGCGTGGTTGTTTACGAGAATATTGAAACATTTAATCAAGAACATTTTAATTGATAATAAATACACCATTACGTAGACTTGACTTTGCCTTGAAATTTATTAATTAATATCATGTTTACTTCCATTGGTTTTCCCAACATTCAAAAGTAGTTTTAGCTCTAAACAAATTGACGTCTTGGTTATTTTGTGCAAGTTTAGAAAAGATGGTAGAATATCTTGTTAGAATCGGTGAAATGAGGCGTGCCTCTATTTATAGTGCATTGTGGGACACGTAATAACGAGAGAAAGTTGTAAGTGAACTATCAATTACAATCGCACTTCCGGAAGCCAATTTAACTTGCGTATGAGTCGCAGTGGTAATCCACATCATCTTTACGTTCAATTAGCATAGCTTTGGTTAGTTTCCCCGTTGGAGTGTGAATGTATTTATTCTCTTGTATAAAGCTCATAAATTAAAGGAAACCTTTTTAGCTTTTATTCTTAAATTTGTATAGTAATAAAACAAAATGCAAAATTGGAAAAATAATATATATGTATTCCTATGAAATCATTCCAAACATTTCTTTAATTTCCATTTAAAAAAAATTGAGTTAGAATATAAATGTTAACAATGTGGACAAAAATATTTGTTAATTGAGTATGGGACTATAATAAAATATATTGTCTTATAATTTAAATCTAATATAGTTTCGTTGCTAATCTAATGTATAATATGTTTTACATTGATGTGGATGAAAAAAAAATCTAGATGAACTAGAGATGTGTACCAAATAAAAGAGTAAAATAGGGAATTAACTGGGGGGAAAAAGACAATCATTATTATACAAACTATTCTACCAGACTTTCTTTCAAATCATCTCTATCATTGTTCATATATTGTGTGCACTTTTGAGAGTGACCAAATTAGTATGCTCAGTTGACTAACTCTATTCAATTTCATTGTCTATTCTGTAATATGTCTAACCAGAAAAATCTTTTTTTTTGGTGCTATTTAAGTCTTGAATAAATGTCAGAGAAAGATTATTATTATATCACTTTACTCAAATATTGTTATCTTTAATTTTTATTATTATTGTTATTGTTGAGATTTCTAAGAGCTTATATGTTCCAATCTGCCACACGTATATATTTTTCTCCATATTACATTAAGCCGCAGATTGTGTAGTATATTTGTAAATTGTGGACTCGAAGCAATTTGTGTTTGTTTCTTATGAGGACCACAATAATGTGTACTTAAACACATCCGTAGCACGGTACAGTGGATTTAGAGAAATAAAGTATTGTTTTAGATTAGTAAATAAAAGGGTTTTTATTTACGTTTCAACTACACTGGATATCCTCGGTGAGGGAATTGCATGGTTACTATTGGGAAACAGCGATGTCATTTTCTAGTTTTCGTGTGGACAATCTCTCCTAAAATATAAGATAAGTTTCGCTACGCTGGTTGGTCAAGGTTGCCAGTATCTCCTTATCCCAGCACATCACCCTCAGACATAACTGAGAGCGAGGAGATTTGGCAACAGTTAACTGAGAGAGAGAGCGAAGCTAAAGCTCTTCTCCATAAGACCTTGCAATTCCCTCAGAGAGGATATTGAGTGTACTAGACTTTACCTTAAAGGTTAAGAATAGATAAAGTGTAAATGAGATTGCAAAATAATATTTTTGCAATTACGTTGGATTTTTGAGTTAAAAGTACATTCAAGACCAAATAAAAGGGTATTTTTTAGCATCTCGTCTTACTGCCCATTTGGTTTCTACGGTTGTCATTTTATTTAAATTCATCTTTAAAAATAAACTCTCCAAAAACTCCAATGCATCATTCCCCAATTGAGCCATACCGTCCAAGCGGCCACCATCTGTTTGAGAAGATAGTGCCATGTGGTCATCATGACGAACCCTCCAACCTATAATCTCACTTTTCTAGACCTGAGCCGCTACTTCTTTTTATTCCAGTAGCTCCTCAATTGCTCTCAAGAAATCGAGTTGATACCTGTCCAGACCCTTACACCTGGGATCGAACCCGGGATCTCGGGATCTGTTGTAAGATATTTTGACCACTAGACAATTCAGTCAAATAATAGTTCATTTCAAAGTTTTGAAAATATTTTATAGTTCAGTTTTTAATCAGATAGTTGACATTTCACCGTGAATTGAAGATCAGAATTCAAATTATATTCAAGATATAGTATAAAGATAATATAAAGTTATTGCAAAACACTTAAACTTAACGGCTTTTATTGCATCATTAAACTTTTAAAACTATAGATATTCATATACTGTACAATGCACAGTAAAATAACTAAATATTTGATTGCATTTTTTTTTCTCCATACGACTGGAATTAATTCAACAAACAAGTGCTACGAGTAACCACTGACAAATTTATGGAGTATTGCCAATATAAAATGACCTTGTATACACGGTAGCCTACCTATGAAAGGTTGTCTCCATTATTTTTAACTTTCACTAACATACAAACAACGGTAATACAGTAACGAATTTATCTTATGCATATATCAGAGCGTGGGATTGGTTAGAAAATAAAACAGGAGTTGTATGCTGTCTGTTGGAGTTAGTTGCAGGTGTATGAAAGGTTTGGATCATGCTGGGCCTCGTGACCACATACCTCTATCTTCAGCAAGTTGACGTATAATTTATTGAAATAAAAAAGCCATGACCTTTTGATACTTTTTAGACAATCATTGCTCTAGATAGCGCCACACCCGTGATGACCATCGCCCAGAATAGAAAGGGAAATAATACAAAAAAGATTAAATTATTATTGAAGAGCTATGTTTTTGCTTGGGAAGTGAAGTGCTTAAGGAACCTTGGATATGAAACCATTAATAAAAGCTGAAGAGACGTAGAATGTTTTATTTTGAGTTCATTAGCGTATCTATATATAGACCCTTAAGTTGATGTAGATATTTTTTTATCATATTATCAAGAAGGATAAAGATTTAATACCAGCGTGGATTGAGGATATTTCTTATGAGCTACAAACAATCTGCAAGAAACAATATATAATTTTGTGGTCACAAAGATGGAGATGAAGTATTTAGGAAAAGGATCTCAAGAGAGACCAAGAAAGAGATGAAAGGGGCAAATAACAAAAAGTGTGCAGGGGAGAGTAGACGAATGGGAACAATTAATGGAGGAAGAATGGTGGAAGGAAAAGGAAGATGGAGACATTTTACTAAAATGACTCAGCCACAGGCCGAAAAATTTAGGATGATGATGATAGTGATTATGCTAAAAAAGAACATTTATCTATTCTGAAACTGTGGGCACGCGCTTGATATGGACAAGATTTCCTTCAAAATATATTAACTACAACATGCTTATGTTCATATAACTATAATGTAACTAATATACCCCTCAAACGTTCGAATTTAAGTATGCGTTTATTAATTGTATATATTACATTTATACAACTTTGTTTTAATCTAACTGATGTCGTGGCTTTGCATGTTTAAGATATATCACCATGTTGGCATGTGCGATATCGGACAAAGTTCGCAAATGTAAATGCGATTGAGAGATGGAAATAGCTCTAGTCTCCATTTAACAATCATTTGTATTAATTTATGGTTACGGAGCCACTTTCTAAGTTAATTGAGAGTTATTATTTTTAGTTTTGAAGCGTCCTTTTCATAAAAACTATCGCAGTGTGAAGATATTCTCCAACAAGAATATAGTATTGGGAGGGGTAAAAATACTCACTGAAATTTCTAGAGAATAAATAATGAGCCGTTATTTAATCTGGATTGTATACTTTTTATATATATGATAAAATACCTAAATTGAATTATTCCAACTCTTTCCTGGTATTTCACAACTAAAGATAATCCCAGCCTGCAATGTCTCCATATCATAAAACATCTTTAAAGAAAACGCATAGCCTAAGTAGAATTTAGAGGTATATCTTGTTTTTCTTCAAGGTCCATTTCCAAACATACCAAATTTATCGGACTTGGAGAATGTTCGGTGTATAGCGCCTGTTGACTAGACCAGACGCCAAGCAGTAAGGTTTGGCGGGCTAATCACCACGCGTCTAGTTCACTGTGTCAGTGTGATCTGGTGTCAGTGACTATGGCTGAGCACGTTAAAGGCATTGCCTTATTCCACTCCCTTATTCCCTTGAAAGTCAAGTTATAACTCACGATATGGAATAGAAGGGAAATAATCAGCGCATGTGTCAATAAATATTAATGTTTTATATTTTAAATAAATGTATTCGGCCCATTAATACTAGTTTTCACACAATCATGAGGTAGTGTATACGGCAAGTTTTTGGATGTTTGGGGATGTTTTGGTTGTTGAGGGCTGATAAATATCTTAGCTATCCACCTATTAATTTTCGATTTCCGAGATAGAGAGATTTCGTCAGTTTCTTGAGAAATAAAATTATCCAATTACATAAATTTCTACGTCGTGATTTGCTGTGTCCTCGTCATTTGTGACATATGTGCATGGTTATCCCTAGCAAATGGTGGAATATTGAATACCAACCTTCCTTTAACGGCGAGATACTCTGAATTGTTTGGTATGTTTACAGGATAAAGTTTTAAGGTGTGTTTGTGGAGTTGGATCTTTGGTGGTGGTTATAGGAACTAGACCGTTCTTTTTGATTTTTAAACTCCAATTTAGAGGAGTCCTGTTCTTTCCATGCCATGTTTGAATATATTTTTTTGTATGTTCTTAAAGAATTTTGACGTGCAGCTGACTGAGGAGGAGGCAGAGATACGAGGTTTAAACTATTCTTCAACAACGATTTCACCAACAATTCAAACCCTAATTTGTCCAGAGAGTTTTCAATGAGTTTGGCTCCATATAGGGTTACAATAAATTGATATCCTGCCGTGTATATACCATCTGGATGACCATCCTGACATTTAGCACAAATTCTTGCAATGTATCGTCACTATTTAAAATGTTAACAAATTTCAGAATTTGCACTGTCTGAAAAATGAGGAAGTTGTATCACAGTCACTAAATACGCGTGGGAACAAGAAGTCCTTAAATTATTTTGGAAATTTGAAGTTTCTAGAACGGGTTGTCTGTTTACCATTTGCCCGGTTTCAAGAAATAAATGTTGGATTGAGATGGAGCTAATGAAGACATTACCATCAAAAGGTATTCACCAACTATTAACAATTAGTTAGTCAGAATCCTCAATTTTTTTTTCAAATCTATTTCGAATTTCTCACGTTGAATGGAGAATTAATCTTGAAACATAGTTGCTGGTATCGACCAATCGAACCCCAAATTTCCCGCCGTATATTTTTTATTTGTCAAAGGAGCTCAATCGATTTTGTAACTTGTGAAAGCTAAGTTTTTCGCGTAAAAAACAAGTGTATAATCAATCGAAACCTTAGTTACACTGGTTTGGGTTGCAGAGCATGCAATATCTAGCGTTTGGTCCGTTCTTTGTCACAAATGTCGACGAAAACATATCCTGAGAGGAAGAGTCGTAATCAGGTGGTTGAATGACACTTTGTTGTGCAATTTGTGAAAATTTTCACTTCTATTTCTAACCTTAAGCTATAGCCTGCTTGTGAGCGAAATAATTTGAAAATTCTCACAATTACCGATAAAGTTCTAACTTAGGCAAATAAATATTTTTTTATTAAATAATAATTTTTTAGAGATTAAATAGTTAGTAACAAATGTACTGATTAAATTTTTGTCCCTGAAATTACGAAGAACTTGACGTAAGCATTGACATATATTGTTGCGTGCAGTTGTGTGAAATTCGTTGGCTTCGTTGGAGGCTCTAACTCCAAAAGATTTCATTTTACAAAAAGTTTGATTTTAACCTTAAATTTAAAGAATATTCTTTGTAATAAAATAAAGAATGCATATTTTTAATGTAGAACTAACGTTTAGTGATATCTTAAAAAAAAAAGCCCTCATTTCGCTGCCATCTTTTCAAGATGTCGCCGAATGCAACCTCATAAAGGGGTGAGGGGAGGGGGGAACTTAGTATGTTTATCACAGACCTATAAAATAGGGGTATTAAAACACCTTGCAGACTTCCTCAAATTATTTCCTAATTCAAATATCTGACGCCTGGCTTATTAATCTTGGAACACTTGATGTTAATTCGGGAATATATTAATCTATGCTTTCCTAATTCTGATTTACCACACAACCGTTGGACTGGGTACGTTCATTTTCTGTTGCCGCGGCGCAGACCTAAAACTAAACAGTCAGCCGTAAAAAAAAGGGGGGGCTTGTTAATAGGCTTACGATATACTACGCTAAGGGGTCGGTCTGACTGCCTCAAAAGGAAGGTCTTATTCGATCCCTAATCGGGTATTTTTATGATTCAAAGATATTTGATACGCTTCTGTGTTAGTGAGACATCAAACAAATCTTATATGGGAAAGTGTTAGTATAATAAAGTTATATAATTTATACAGGATGTCACGTCCACTTTCTAAACATAAGGATGAGTATAGTCCATCCAGCGTATTAGTGGTGGTAAATTGACATATAGCAACAGTTACCAGATCCACTATCATGAATATTGAGTTGTCACGTTTGCCAGTCAAAACTTTAACAAACTATTTATTCGTAATTTTTTTCATTTTCTTTTGGGTATATTTATATTATTCAAATACGAATTCATAAAAGCATCCATTTGGAGGTGTGTGTGTGGTTAACTTAAAAATGCTTTACAAACGAGATCTTATTTGGATTAACTAATATATCAAATAGGACTATTTTGTACATCTTGTGAACAAATTTCACTAGAAACGACGAAAAATAAAAAAAATGTGCTTCTAAAAGGTTGCCTTCTCTTCATAAATAAAGACGTCGAACCAAGCGAAATAAGTAATAACGGCGTTTTATAACGTAATACGCCTTACAAACCATGTTCATACCTATGTGTTTACAAAATAAAAACATTTTATTTTGAAACTAATATTATGTGTGGCTCTCTCTAAGTTATATAAACACATTTATTTGGTGGTCGGGTATAAGAAGATACAAGTGTGAATATGATACGTTTTAATTTACTATTTCATGTAGAACTAAATACTTTTTTCCCCCCCGACATTAGTGACTTTCAGCCAATGTTTGCAATATAAATCTTCTGCTAGCTGTCAGTTACTACCACTCCGCCCCTTGATGGACTTAAATCAAGTCCCCTCTATTTAGGGAAGATGCGATGGGTCCATATGGTCAGGCTGCTGTCGACACAACGGTACAGTGGTATTCCGTGGCCGCAACCCGGATAATTTCCGCCTGTTGTGTAAAGTGGAGCACATCAAACCGGTCAGCCGAGGCTGATCGCTGATCACCGGGCGACCGGCCATCTTCTATAGTGGGACAAGACTCCGGACGTGATACCGCGACTAGACAACCGAAACTAGAGCTCTACCCTGGGGCATGGCTCGCTTCCCGACTACCGTCTATGTATTAAGGTGAGGATGTAGGGAATGCGAGTTAAGGGAACTGTTTTTACAGTTTTTAGAGAAAAATCTTTATTTGGACAAAATTAGTCAAATATTTCTCCAGTATAACTATAGAGTTTAATTTTCTTTACGTGATGACCTCAACAGTTCTTACATATGTCATGATTATTATTATTATTACTATTATTATCACCGCGTCTTACTACCCGTTCGGGTTATACGCACTTACGCTAATGTGTAATAGTAGGGTGATTGTGAGATGAAATGTCAGAGGTGAAGGAAGGGTTTGGTAATCAGATAAATATGTGCCGGGACCGAGGATTGAACCCCGGCCGCCAGCATAGAAGTCTGACAGCTTACCCCTAGACCGCCAGGTCACCTTTACTCTGTGTTTTATAGGTATTGGTAATATCTATCAAAATTGACATTTTCAGACCACATGAATTGTCGCGTGAATACGGAAAGACAGTAACTTCTCTAGCTGTCAGATAAAACTCATATGAAAACTGGACTATACCTCATACCGAGATTAAGCTCTACCCAGACTCTACTTGTCCTTATTTACAAAGGTCGACATTCAAACATTGGTCGCATCAGCACACGACTTACAAACTCGATCTAGGACAGTAAGCCTAACAATACAACACTAACAACCTTGGAGATGGGATATTGGTTAGAGTATATTTTTCATTGGAAGAATCTAATCCTACAGCTAAAAAAGTTACCTTAAAGTATTCATACGTCAATTCATGTGATCTGTAGCTTTCATTTTTTATTATTATTAACAATATCAATAAAATAATCTACGCCAATCAATATCTACGTGTATAGTAAAATATTATCAATTTGGACTAAAAAAGTTTTTTAAGGCGCTCTTTGTGATAATTAATTTGTACAAGTGGTTCCAACTGTGGTATAAGCGTCACTTTTATTTTAGACCTAGCAATATAATTATTACTACTAATAATATTAATAGTGACAAAGAAAATTGTAAGCTTTTCATAAATGTAATCAAGTGAATAAGCTGCATAAAATTAGTAAAGCTTTAGTAAAATAGAGTTCATCTGCCATAGAAGTTGTAGTAACTCTCCGCTAGCAAAAGATGTAAGAACATGATTAAAAGAACAAATTGTTTATTGTGAAAAACCGACAGCTTAGCTCTGTCGGCAGCGTGTCTGCCTACTGAGGTAAGGGTCCTGAGTTTGATTCCTGACATGGCCGAAAAATGTATCATTGGTGAACTGTGGGTTTACCGTTTCACAGTGATAAATTAACGGGTGGGGAACTGGATGCTGTGCCTGTCTTAATCTTAAGCTATATTTCAAAGAATATTAAGCTACTACAGGCCTATCAAGACACTAGTAGAAAATATATCACTTGAATTAAGAACAAATTGTTTGTTGTGAAAGTTTTGACTGCTAAAAGTGACAGCAACTCAACATATAGTTTTACATATCATACAGGATGTGATTAGATTTGGTAACGTTTACTAGCAGTATATTTACTACACTCCTACCATAGATGTCTTATAAATATACTCAGTTTACCTTGTAATGTCTCAATCTTATAAGCTGTACCATAGTGGAACCACGCAAGGTAATATTTGATACCTTTCAAGTTAAACGAAGTGTACAAAAAAAATCTTATATATTTTTTTGTAAAATTATAGCCTGGACACCAGAATTAGATCCAGTCAGCTTTGGTCTTCCTCCCTTAGAAACTTAGTCCCATGACAGCATTAACGTTAGAACAAGTCGCCATTGCTGCGATTCCTGATAGCCAGAATAATACCGTTGTAGAGCAATTAAGATACCACTTAATATTCATGAGCCAACTTGAATCACAGCCTCTATAGACATGCTAGAGAAACTTGAATCAATTATAAGTGGTTTTGCTCGAAGCAAAGTAAGACAATGCTCTTATTATTTTATGTATGTACGTTCGATATCTATAGGTAATCCAAGATACAAACATAAATAAACATTCACGAATAGTACAGACCGTTAAAACTGTGCTTACCAAATCTGATTTTAATTCTAACGCTTTTATTGTATTTATGTTTTGCTGTAAAATCACTGTGCTTTCTGAAACTCAAAATTATTAATTATATAACAAATATTATTGCAAATCTTCCACGATATTTTCATGGATATATTAACCACTTTGCTGTTTTATCGAAGTTTTTCTGTAAAACCCCTAAAACGTCAATAAATTTGTAAGTGAAACCTTTTTATGTGACAATTCTAATATATTGTGATAAGTCCTTAACGATTTTTTTTAAACTACGAAAAGTTAATTTCATAAAATATATTTTCCCCGCAAAAAATAAAATGGTTCAAATAACTCAAATGTAGCAGACCGTGGTCTTAACAGAGAATAGATGGATAATTGGCGCATGTCAATTTGAAAACCAACTTGAAATAGCAATCGATTATTTTTGGCGGGCATCTTTTCTGTTTGTGTGCACTGCGTATAATTACTCGTCCAGAATATTTGAAAATTTAACTAAGTTGCTTACTTGATTACTTTAAAGCTATTTTGAGAAGCGGGTTGCGTCTTAACCTGATTCAGCTAAGCACTCTAAACACTATCACACTTATATTCAAATGTACGAAATATAAAATTAAGGAAGAAACTGAACAGTTCGTCATGTGAGGCCTCTTGTTCATGCTGATATAACACTTCCCCTCTTCCGTTGAAGAGTATAAACACTCACTCTACTATTTTCTCCTGTACAGCATTTACTTGAATTTCGAAATTACGTTTTTCATTGTTTCCTGCTATAGATGGACATAAATATTCTTCCACAGACTTTTTTGATATACATTCTAACAGGAAGAGTATTAAGGAACATTTTCGTGAATACACTAAATAGTTTTAAGCTGTAGACGATTTAAGAAAATCAAGATCAAAATAATAAAAGCTATGATAATTTAAGACTAATTTTTAAATTATTTACACGCCTCGGTGGCGTAGTTGGCTAACGCGCTTGTCGACTGCCGAGGACGGAGAGATCGAGGTTCGAATCTCGGTCGGGTGAACTGGGGTGGTTTTTCCTAAATGGTTTTCCACCCTCCCTCCACGCAAATGTGGGTTCATTTCCTCTAATTCAACCTTCTCCATTTCTAATCCATTAGAGTAATTAGTACTTAAAGCGTATAACCCGAAGGGGTAGTAAGACGCGATGCTAAATATTATTGTTATTTAAAAATTTATGATTTCGGTTTGATGTTTTTTTTATCTTTAAAACTCTCCGAATAAAAATTAAATACACTAACGGAAAATTATATCTTGACTTGCCACTACGTCGCAAATAGGTAATGTCCTTAATGGAATTGGATAGAGGAACAAGGTAGAGTTTAGAGGAAGAGTACCAGCATTTGTATGGAGTAAAAAAGAGGAAGCAACTTTGGGGAGAATAAACATCTACGTGCAGCTAGCAAGAATGTAAACCCTAACCTCTCTGTCACTGGAAAAAAAGACCAGAGAAGATTGACGTCCTTAACTGCGTGTCCAGTGGTATGTGCTGGGAACATATTTAAAATTTATTAATTTTTTTATACACAGCGTCTTACTACACGTTCGGGTTACACGCCTGGGTACTAATTAAATTAACGTGTTAGGGATTAGGAGGTTGAGTTTAGGGTAAGTGTATACACATTTGCGTGAATGGAGACTGGAAAACCATTTAAGGAAAACCACCCTCAGTACACCCGACCGGAATCGAACCTCATATCCCCATCTTCAGATGTCTACTTGATTTGTTTCTATTTTAGGTAAATTATCATTTGTTAATAATAATTATGTAGGCCTTAGTGTTTTTATTTATAAGGTACATCTTAAGAATGTAGTCTAAAATATAAATAGAATATGTGGAAAAAATTCAAATCCTTTAAATTAAACGGTACGATACGAAAAGATAGCCAAACAAAATGCCAAAAATAACTTTTTTAAATCAGAGACACATAAAACGTGTGAAAGCCTCTTGATCTTTTTTTCAAGCAAAATCACAATCGTTCTTTATACCTCATATACTCTAGAAAATCAAAGTTAAAACTAATATAAGATCTTCCTAATATTAGCTTAAGAGTGATGCAATAATAATAATAATAATATTTAGCACCGCGTCTTACTACCCGTTCGGGTTATACGCTTTAAGTACTAATTACTCTAATGGATTTGGAACTGGGAAGGTTGAATTAGAGGAAGTGAACCCGCATTTGCGTGGAGGGAGAGTGGAAAACCATTTAGGAAAAACCACCCCCAGCTCACTCGACCGAGATTCGAACCTCGATCTCCCCGTCCTCAGTAGTCGAGCTCAACACGACAAGCGCGCCAACCAACTACGCCACCGAGGCGGGTGTGATGCAATAGATGTTAAGAGTTTCTTCAGTGGTACACTTGCCTCCTGGATAAAACCAGTGCATACCAGATCATACAGGGTTGCCACAATTTCTTCGATATATTCAGGAAAGAGGACCAGTAGCAGACAGTGAAATTTTCGTTGGAAGAACCTTATCTGACCTCTAGAAAAGTAACTAGATTTACTTTCACGTATTCTTACGTCATCTACACAGCTGTCACTTTTAATAGATATTTATCAAGATCAATAAAATAACACAAACTAGTGAAACACTATAAATTTTGGCCACAAAGAGATTATTTGTATTTTATAAAAGGCTCTTCCTATGAAAATTGGACTTTAATATAAGTAGGCCCGATATAACTAAGCGCTTTATGTTACCCATGTGGCTTCAAACATATCATATAACATTCTGTCATAGCATTGGATAGTCTTGGCTCAAAAATGGCGGACTGAAGTAAAAACGAAATCTTGGAATGTCCTGGAGAGTTTCCATATAAGTTTTTTTTATCACCGCGTCTTACTACCTGTTCAGGCTGTATGCACAAATGACCAATTACTCTATTGGTGTAGGGATGAGGAAGGGAGCATTTTAGAGGTAATCTACCCGCCTTTACACGAAAGAAGTGTGAGAAACCATTAAAGAAAAACTTCCCTCAGAATATCTGACAGGGATTTGAACCCCTATATCCTCTTCATTAGCTAGTCCGACACAAGTGTTACGCCTTAGACCATTTGGCCCCTGAAGCGGGTCACATTGTTATTAGCTTGCCCTCAAATAATCATCACTTTTACCAGATAAATGGACACTAAACTAATATTATTTATATATCACATACAATAATTAGCTTCGCATTCAAAGTATTCTCAGATGGACATTAATATTAATTCAAGATTTTCGTTGCACCTAAACTCAAATAGGTCTAACACTTTTCTAAATAATTTGTTCCATTTTTGAACAACAACAAAAAAAGTTTAAGGTAAAGGCCTACTTCCAAGAACGTTATTCTCTTTTCGGCTAAGTAATTAAAACTCAATTTAAGTAAACATTAACTTCACCAAACACTTTCTTTATACTTTCATTAACTACGCGTATGAACTTGTTTAAATAATACCTTAAATGCCGATATTGTCTAAAAACAGTGTGTGTACATAATTTTGTAAACTGTACTTGTTTACTTTTTAATGACTTTTTCATTGCCTATACATAAATATTAATGACAAAAGAAGTGATAAAAGAAAGTTATTAACTATCCACTCGAACTGAGCTTTTCATTCAAGATTTCTTAAATTCTGATTTTTGTACAATATCATCATTGGGGAGTAGTTGTAAATTTGAGCTAATTTTGAACACAGTATTAAAAAGAAAAAGAATCTTTATCTGCACAATGAATTTAACTCACAAAAATTAATTGCCTTAAAGATATTTCACGACTTATTAATTACTTTAGTAACCTTTTTCCACGACTGGTACACACCCTGTATTATTATTATTATTATTATTATTATTATTAGCACCGCGTCTTACTACCCGTTCGGGTTATACGCACTCACGCTAATGTGTAATGGTAGGGTGATTGTGAGATGAAATGAAGGACCTACAGTTTAACGTGGAATCCGAACCACGGTGGAGGCCTGGCATTCCCCACATTCACAAGATGTCTTGTCAGAGGTGAAGGAAGGGTTTGGTAATCAGATAAATTTAAGCCGGGACCGGGGATTGAACCCCGGTTGCCAGCATAGAAGTCTGACACCTTACCCCTAGACCACCAGGTCACCTAACACACCTTGTAAAACATATTTAACTTATGTTTGTGACGGCCCCGTGATTAAAAGTATTTGAGACATAATGGTTCTTATACTTAAAGTGATATAAATAGCTATAATCTATGTTCACCTAGCAGAAATGGTTTTTGTTTGCTAAGCTACTGTCTGTATAAATGAAGAAAATGTTTGATAAGGAAATACAATGCATGTGTAAAATAAATGAAATTTTGCAAGTGAGTAAATTGACCTAATTAAATAAATTTTGCAAATTATTACCCGTTCGGGTTATACGCCTATGTACTGATTACGTTAATGTGTTGGGGATTAGGAAGGTTTAATTGAGAGTAAGTGTACCCGCATTTGCGTGGAGGGAGAGTGGGAGGAAAAACAATTTATGAAAAGCCAACCTCAGTACACCCGACTGGGATTGAACTTTGATCTCCCCGTTCTAGGCATTTTTATCTATTGCAAAAATAACACCCTAGACCATGCGGCCACCAAAGCGGATTATATTTATTAATTATCTAATAAACTATGAACCCGCTCCGGTGGCCAAATGGCCTAAGGCGCTACTCTCGCAATATACTAGATTTCTGATGACAGGGAGATTATGGTTCGAATTTCAGTCGGGTGAACTGAGGATGGCTTTTCCTAAATGGTTTCCCACTTTCTCCACGCAAATGTGGGTACACTTCCATTAAACTTGACCTATACCATCCATAGCCCATTAGCGTAATGAGTATATAAGCGTATAACCCGAATGGGTACTAAGACGCGGTGCTAGACAAAAAGCAATAGAGGACACAGATCTGTTCATGTAGCTTAACAGTAAGAATGTTGACATCAAAACAATTTACTGAGAAATGTACCTGCAAAAAAATATTGTTTATCGAAGATGGATAGGTGTGCCTATGCCCACGGAGTACCATTTTTAATTCAATATATTCAATTTTGAATCATAATCAAATATTTCTTTACTAGCCTGAATTGATAACAAATCAAATAAGTTATCATTATTTGCAAAAAAAAAAATCGGATCAAACCTTTTATAACGAAAGTGAATATTTTAATAATGACGCCGCGTTTGAACAATTAATGATCAAGTCAAATAATGTGTGGGTTGATCCGATTGAGTAAAATGTAAATACGCCCACGTGTCTCACCTGAAAGTTATGACGAAATTGTTTATTATATTTTGTTAATGTGTGGAATGCCAGGCCTCCACAGTGGTTCGGATCCCACGTTAATCTGTAGGTCCTCCATCTCATCTCACAATCACCCTACCATTACACATTAGTGTAAGTGCGTATAACCCGAATGGTTAGTAAAACGTGGTACTAAAATAATAATTTATTATATTTATATAACGAATCGATTTTAATGTCAATAAAAAGTTATTATTATTCAAACATTTGACTTTTTTATTTGAATTTAGAATTAAATTCCATAAATTTCGATTCCGATTTGAATCTTTCAACAGAATGTAAATTTCTAATAGAATTAGCATTTTAGTTACATTAGTTTCCTATTGGATATTTTCAAAGCTATGGATTCTTTGGTGCTGATTGACTGCTCACAACTGACAGCTGACGGCTTTGAAAAGCTACCAGACCAAATTATGTTTCCCTACGCCGAACCATATAATCTGCAAAAAGATGTGTTTAGCAGCTGTCACTTCTGACAGTCAAAATTTAGATATATACCTAATGTGAGCTGTCAGTCAGCACCAAAGAAGCCAAGGGGCTACTACTGTAAAAACAGTTTAAACAATTTTATAATTGATAGAGCCACCGTGGTAGGATATATGATTTTTTTTTTTTGCAAATGCAAAACCCCAAAAAGAAGGAAATAACCATTTCCGCAATTGTAATTTTAAAAGGCTAACTAAAAACAAATCCACATTGCATCTGATACCGGAATCAATGTAAAACAATTATTATGGTAGGTTTGGCAACATCGCAACCTCACATGCACGAAGACGCTTGGCGTGGTTCTGCCGGAGTCGAAGGGCGTGGTCGGAGAACTCTGCGCATGCTCAGTCAAGGTCACGCAGCGTTTCAAGGACAACCTCCCGGAGCGCCCAATGCGGATCTCTCTCAATATACATAGTCAAAATTCTATGAAATGGTTGTATTCAACCACACCTAAACTTTTAAAGGTATTCTGCAGAGCTAATGAGAGAGGGTGACGACCGCTTACGAATTATGGAGCAAATCGAACTTGCTAATGTTTCTATTATATAACAAAACCAGAATCTAAAATGTAATATTGTTCTATTTTGTAACAATTCCAAACTTTTACTACTATTATAACAAAACACGTTCTTGAAAGAACAAATGCATTCGATGTGTACTACTATTCCAACAAAACACGTTCTTATGACAAATGTATTGTTAACAATGCTATATTGTGTTGTTTATTTGCTGGGGAGCATTCAACTTTTACCATTATTACAACCAAACACGATCTTAAGACAAAATATTGTTAACAATGCTATGTGTTATTTATTTAATGGGTAGTATTCTACTTGCACTACTATTTCAACAAAACACGAGCTTTGACAACAAATGTATTGCTAACAATGTTGATTTATTGAGGAGTAATGGCGCACACAGAATTTACTTTTGAAAGATATACATACACACGCTGATTTGGTGTTGGCGGATAGAGAAATATTTAGTTTTAATTTTTACGAAATTAGGATAAGTGACTATTACCTGGAAGTGATGAATATGGCGACAAAGTTGTTGCAGTAGGCTTATCTGCGGTAGTCATGGGACGAATTTGATGAATTTTCAAACGATTAATATTCACGTCACACGCATAATTACTAAGAAATGTTATTAAAGTGGTTTTATTTTTCGAAGCAATTGAAAGAGAGGTTGCATGGCCGTGTAGAAACAAAAGAAATGGATAAGTTGGGCTGCGATGTTTACTAACATCTATCACAAGATTAACCCCTTGGCGAACTGCTATAAAGGTCGAACTAAAACATAATATTGAGCAAAAGTACCACCTTAACAAAAATTAAAAGGGCGGCAAATGGAAAACATAGAAATTATATTACATATTAGTAGAACTAATACAAGGAATATTAAAATATAGAGATTAATAGTAAACACCCTTGACACATTTTTATTGCTCATTATCAGCGGTTCTTAAACTTTTTAAACTTTGGAACTCTTTAAAGGCCTAAAATGTATTACGGGGCTCCAAATAAGATTATGTTTGAGTGGGTTCTATCTATCTACGTTTGACAAATTAAAATACAAGGAAAAATGTTAAAATAAAATACACACACATATATATATATATATATTGATTGATTGATTGATTAAATAGCAAAGCTATTATGTTTGATAATTATTACAGTTAAAGCTGCATCTAAATATCACAATCCTTAAAATGAAAAAATGACACAGGAATCGAATCCGAGACTTATGACTTGATACGCCAATGCTCTGACCACTGAGCTACCTAGGAATCGTCCCGTACTCAAAGTAATTCTTCAGTCATATTTTAAGACAGAGTCTGTGATGTACGTGAGGATATTGTCAGCTGTGTGATCAATCAGGTAACACATCCACCTTAGACTCAGTAAGGCTTTATGCTGACAACTGTATAAAGTGACACGTCCATCACAGACTCTGTCTTAAAATATGAGTGACGAATGACCCTGGGCACGGGACGATTCCTGGATAGCTCAGTGGGTTGAGTATCGGCGTTTAAGACAAAGGTCCCTGTTGCGATTCCGTGTATAGGCGTCATTTTCTAATTGATAGAATCTGTTTATTTAAAATATAAAATTTAATTTTAACCATAAATAACTTAATAAATGAATAAAGCCAATATTTTTGAAACACCATAGTTTTTGTTTTATTTTTCTCTAAAACAAATGTTTTTTTAGTGAAAATAATGGAATTATTTCGCATTATAGCATATTTATTTAATTTTTCTCTTAATAGATCATAGGAATCCTTCACCTTAGCTTAGCCGGTAGCGTTTCTATCTACTGAGCTATAGATTCCGGGTTCGATTCCTGGCATGTCCGAAAAAGTTATCATTGGTGAAATGCAGATTTACCCTTTCACGTTAATGAGTCAAGGGCCGGGGACTGGTTTTTGTGCCCGTCCTAGTCTTAAGTTAGATCATAAGGCATATGAAGTTACGGCAGGCCTAGCAAGTTGGTAGTGGAAAATATATGGCTTGAATAAAAAAAATTGGCTCAGGCCACAGGCTGGAAATAATAATGGATGTAAAAAAAAAGAATAATACAAGGAATTGTATATCTTCTGCATCCAATATGTTTGCAACCCGATTCAGTCTCCGAGCAGTCTAAGTCGTCACACTCACAGTAACCTGGGCTGCCGTTGTCGTGGAGAACAGGGTGGAATCCCGGTCGGGTGGTTTTTCCGTAAAAGGGTTTTCCACTCTTACTCCACGCAAATGCGGGTATACTTACTCTAATTATAACTTTATTCATCCCTTACACCCGAACAGGTGATAAAGACGTAGTTCCAAAAAAAACTTTCTGTCATACAAGTCCCTGTACTGTAACTCTGCTTACCCTGGCGACACTCCACCGAGTATTGTGCTTTTCCAAAATGTCCCTCACCCTAAGCGTGTATGGTCGAGGGCAGGTCTCGATTACGTTCTCTTGCTCTATGTCTGTCGAGTGTTTACTCGCAGTTATTACCGCGGGCGGAACTAATTACAAGTCCCGTGCTCTCTTATCGGCGACAGATGGGCTGAATCATTCTCAGGGGTGGCGCAGGGTAACGGCGGAGAGGGGTGGACCCTTTTGCGCGACGTTCCCTTACAAATAGAGACACGAGATGGAAGATTTTCCCCTAAGATGGGAGTGTAGGGTACGTGGAGTAAGGGCAATGTTTTTGCAATTTTTATAAAAAAAAATTTGCCAAAATAAATCAAATATTTTTCCAGTACAGTTTAATTTTCCAAACATGGTGACCTCAACAGTTTTTTTTAGCACCGCATCTTACTACCCATTCGGGTTGTACGCTTATGGACTAATTACGTTATTTAGTTAAGGATAACAGAAAGTGTTCAAGTGAGAGGAGAAGAATGGAAGAGATTAAAGGAGGAAGCGTGGTGGGAGGATAAAGGAAGCTGGAGGCATTTTTCTAAACTGACCCTTCCACAGGGTGAAAACAGTTGATGATGATGAGCTAAATATGAAGAAGTTTGACTTTAGAGAAAGTGCATCCGCATTTGCACGTAAAGAGTGGGAAACCATTGAGTAAAAACTACCCTCAGTAAACCCTACCGGGATCAAACTCCGATCACCCCGTCATCGGCATTCTAGTATATTGCGAGAGTAGCGCCTTAGACCATGCAGACACTGACGTGATTCTCAACAATAGTAGTTGAATATATATCATAAGCATAGCGGAATTACATGAGAAACTTTTTAAATGAAGAAATATTGATACCACCATGGGAAGAAAATGAAACTTTTATGTTTCTACTGGAGAACTGTTTGATTTTTTTTTGCCAAAAAAAAAGTGTTGCTATAAAAACTGCAAATACACTTTCCTTTTCTCCCGTTCCCTAAACTCCCCAACGTGTCCTGTGACGTAGGCAGTAGCGGCAAATAAAGATAGGAATTCAGATGTTCATATATTTACTTACGTTTTATTCGGCTAGGTTTGGAAGATAGAACATTGAAACATAAACGATAAAGTCGTTAATTTTTTTTTAGAAATACCCTTATATAGTTTCAACTTTACTTTTTTGGTCTTGAAATAGATTTTTTTTTCTAAACATATTTTTAAATCTTCTACAACTCAGCCTATTTGGTTTAGTCACGGAAATGGCCTGTAGGGAAGACTTACTGCCAGGATGTAGATTAATAAGGTAGGTTGAAACATTTGTCCATGTTCAATAGGAATAATAAAAATATAATTTTGAAATGCACGTAGATGCTGTCCAGGAACAAGTATTAGTGTGTGTATGCTTGTCAGCAGAAGAGGGGAAGTGTTATCAACAGGTTAACTAGTGGCCTCGCAGGGTGAACTGCTCGTTTTCTTCCATCTCGTTCTATTTGGTACATTCGCGTCTACGTGTGAAAGTGGTTAGTGTGCTTAGGTGTGTCAATTTAAGATGCAACACGCCTCACAAAATAGCTTCGAAATTTCTAGGTAAGCAACGTTGTTAAAGGTCCGGCCAAAGGCGTTGTTTGATCTTAATTATGAAGAGGAAGGATCTGGGCAGGGATGGAAAGGGGGGAAATAACGAACCTATTTTTACATTAGATTAAAACATAGAAACTAATTCATACCAACTGAATAGTACGAATTGTATAACTTAATTAATTCTATAAATAATATTTAAAAAATCTTAAGTCATTTATCCATCGCTACACACGTGGCATTTTAAATTTTCTGAATAAATCAATTCTATGTTTATTTAACATTAGGCCTACTTAGCTGCCCTTGGGTACTGGGCTCGATTCCCAGAAAGACCGAAAAATGTATCATTAATGAAATCAGGCAGGGATTTTGTGTTTGTTCCAAATTTAAGCTAGTTTATAATTCGTGTATTGTGATAGTTAATCACTTCATAAAGTGTGCGTAAAATATTCCACTTTAATAATTAAATATAACATTATTTGAAATGTTTGGGTGTAAAGAGAGTCCAATGAACTACACACACCCCTGGACCTAATAGCCACCTTTTCCTCCCACACCACTTGATGTAATCACCCACACCTCGACAGCATTGCAAACATTAGCACCTTGGTGATTAGCGGTTATCACAGCTAGGATACGGGCACAGCGCTACCACTCGAGATCAGACTTCTGTCGACCACTTAGTGTCTGATTGCACGACAAGGCGACTTGACCCTTCATTACATTTTCAAATCTCCATGTAGTCTTGTTTCTTCTACGTCACACTGCAATCCAGTGTCATCTGAGTACATTAAATGACGGAGTGTATGTCTATGGTTCCACCATGTGGACTTTACGTCACAGTGTAATCCAAAGGGGTCTGAATGCATCAGTTAAAGGAGTGTATGTGTATGATTCCACCATGTGTTTACATTACGTCACAGTGCAATCCAAAGGGGTCTGAGTGCATCAGTTAAAGGATTGTATGTGTATGATTCCACCATGTGTTTATTTTACGTCTGAGTGTTATCCAAAGGGGTCTGAGTGCATCAGTTAAAGGATTGTATGTGTATGATTCTACCATGTGTTTACATTACATCACAGTGCAATCCAAAGGGGTCTGAGTGCATTAGTTGACGAAGTGTATGTGTATGGTTCCACCATGTGTTTATTTTACGTCTGAGTGAAATAGTCAACGGATTGTATGTATATACATGTTTAACTGCTCCTTAAAAAAATCCACGCATTTTTCTGCTTGCATTTAAAGTTACTCCACTCCTGAAGAAAAATAGGATCATTGAAAAAAAAATTCAATTGCTCTCATCAAAGACAGCTTGCAGTTATGAATAAGTAAAAAATAGAGACAATGATAAATACAGTAAACATTGTAACTAACTTTTTAACAATTCCATCAAAAAGATATAGACATACTTTTGGTATCATTTGTTAAAATATTATTACTATCTGAATGTTAAGAAAGTGGAGTTATATACCTTTGTCACATGTAACTTCACCTTACGAGCGACTAATGTTAAACGTTTTATCTTATTAAACGGATGCTTACGTTATCAGTGATTCTATTAAATGGCTATCGTTTATTGCGTGCCTCCGCGAGAGCTGGTGTTTGAACTAGAGACCGTCATTGAAGAAGAAGAGGAGGAAGAATGCGTGTTAGACGATAAGGAGAGAAGTTACGGGGGAAGACGCCGATATTCCTCGTCTTTCCGCGTGAAGCACGCCGACCTGATCATTTCTGACGACTGTTCTCTTCGCGACGACAAAGGCGGTCACTCCAAAGCGACGCCGGTCGGTGCTCCTAAATGTGTTATTGTCGTGAAGGAGAACGCGACAAACGCGGACGTCCCGTGTTGTCTCAGGAGAACGGTGGCGAAGTGCAACGATATCTCCGACGTCGACAGTAAAAGGGTGGTATGTAGCAGCAGGACAGTCACCGGGGCAAAGGTAGGGAACGACCTTTGTGTCCGATGCGGGGGGACAAACGGTACCTTTAATTGTTCTGTAGACATCGCAACCTCTGGTTCCGTGGACCGACAAGACACAGACATAATATGCACTGCACCTATTGTTCAGGATCAAAATGTTTGTGAAGGTAATAAGGGTTTAAGATCCCGTCTCACCTCCCATTCCACCTTCCTCTTTCCACACATCCGGGAAACTTGACGGCAAGCGAGCTATGCCGACCGAATAGCTGCCGCCGTTAGCGATGAGTGCCAACATTTCCGGATGGATGGCACCATATAGTCAGCACAATAGCCCCTTAGGCAGTTAATCTGTCTTCTAGACCAGAGCTGCCTCTTATTTATTCAATTAGCTCCTCATTTGTCCTCATAAGGCTGAGTTTGAGTTTGTTCACATGTAACTTAAGTTTTGATTTTTATAAGAAGTCCACTTTCAACCAACATAATTGATTTAAAGTCAATAATATATTCTTCACTATGTAAATATGCCTTATTTGATTTATTAATTAGAAACTTATCAAACGCTTCCAATGATACTTCCTCGTGGATTATTGCATAATTTCCCTTTACATTATTAATTTAATAAATTAAGACTATACTTATATTGGGATAATTTTATTTATGCCGTAGTGGCAATTCGAGTTTCTCAAATAACGGGTTTCCTATGAATTTTTTTTTACCCAGTTTCTGTGTTCTACGTTGATATCATTTTAATATATTGTTAATGTTATTTAAGAACTATTGATGACATCTATCAAAGTGGCAGCAGCAATTCACATGACTTGACGTATCAATACGTGAAAGTATATAATTTGTTTTTCTAGCTGTCAGATATGTCCATTCTTGAGAAAATTGTAGCACATGAAACGGATGTTACATCGTGGTCCAGTATTCTGTATTATACTTTTTTTAAACACTCAGAATTGAGACCAATGAAACTGTTTTATCATATTAAAAACAATTAATAAGTATTTTAAGATTTAAAAAAATGTTAAACTTAAGCTGATTTCGCTGTTGTGAAATGAAGAATGCAGATAACATCATCTTGATACAGCTGATGTTCCTGAGAAAAAAGATGGTGAATGTTTACGTGTTGTTTATCTCATCATCTTGATAAAGCTGGTATCCCATAGAAACAAGATGGTGAGTGTTTACTTGTTTATCTCATCATCTTGATGCAGCTGATGTTCCAGCCACACAAGATGGCGAATGTTTATTTGTTGTTTATCTCATCATCTTGATGCAGCTGATGTTCCAGCCACACAAGATGGCGAATGTTTACTTGTTGTTTATCTCATCATCTTGATGCAGCTAATGTTCCAGCCACACAAGGTGGTGAATGTTAACTGGTTGTTTATCTTCATCATCTTGATAAAGATGATGTTCCAGAGAGAATAGATGGTGAATGTTTACTTGTTTATCTCATCATCTTGATACAGATGATGTTCCAGAGAGAATATATGGTGAATTTTTACTTGTTGTTTATCTCATCATCTTGATGCAGCTAGTGTTCCAGCCACACAAGGTGGTGAATGTTAACTGGTTGTTTATCTTCATCTTCTTGATACAGATAATTGTTCCAGAGAGAATAGATGGTGAATGTTTACTTGTTTATCTCATCATCTTGATACAGATGATGTTCCAGAGAGAATATATGGTGAGTGTTTACTTGTTGTTTATCTCATCATCTTGATACAGATGATGTTCCAGAGAAGCAAGCCAGTGTCTGTTCCCGCCTGAAGAGTCGCCTGAAGAGGTCCAAACTGAATGAGTGGCTGCTGGTTAGTGCACTGGTATTAATTCTCATTACCGTGTCATTGCTCACAACCTTGCTTGGAGACAAAGACGGCGACTCCAACCCGATGGAAGTACCCAGGAGCACTGGTAGGCATTCAAGCATTACATTTAAGGACAATACGTCAGGTTTTAGCCACCTTCTCTTTCTTCACCCATCTAATCCCTCTTTTCCCACCAACACTTATATTTTAAAACTATACACGATAAATTACAATGTTTCTATATTCAACCCCTGATAATTGCCTCTGAATTTATATAAATTCACATTTTAGAAAGAGTTTACAATTTTGCACTCTAATATAACTTAGTAAAATGCTAGATGTTGTGCTGATCTGTTGGTAAAGCCACATACATTTCATTTATCCTGAAAGGTAATAGTCTTACTTTGAAAGATTACACTATTACCCTATCTTATAAGTTATACCATGGTAGAATAATGCAAGCTTGCTACCTTACAGAGTAAACAAAGTATACACCAGCATGCAGGGTGAGCTTGTGACAAGAAGTCTTTAGTCTTAATGATAATAAGCATGACAGAGGGGAGGAGTAGCAAGTAGAAATATGGATTTTCTCTCTCTAGGAACTCTAATGGGGAGAAAAAAAACTTCTTTGAACATGAGAGTGTGTAAGTCCTTCGATGTCATTCATTTTGTGATCATATTTACAGGCTACTTCAGAATGTCAATATTGATTTTGTCTTAATACAATATTTTGTTGGTAAGCACATTGCATAATGGACACCATTTTCATTACCCCGCCTCCCCCTCCAATAACCTGAACTGCAAGAAAGCACATGTTGCACCGCAATATGCACCAGCATTTGCTATATTGGCTGTTCATTTGACGTCACTTGAATTTCACAATCCCACAAATCTTGAATAAGAGTTGGACTTGCCACTTATTCACTTGCCTTCCATTGTCCAGTATTAGACTTACACAGCAATAATTTTCACTAGTGAGCTATATTTTTACTATTTTCTTATCAGTTTGTACCATTTATATAACTAAGCTCAGTTAGTAGTGCGTCTGTCTTCTGCAACTGTACTTAAGGTCCTGGGTCCTATTCCTGACATACCAGAAAAACTTATATAATAATTGGTGAAATTGGTGATTCTGCTTTCACAGTGATAAATAAACAGTTGGAAGACTATTTTTTAAGTTTGTTTTAGAATTACATTAATTTACAAATCATATGCCGAGTTAAATACCTCAAATAAGTTAATTTTTGGGTGCAAGTATTCAAATTTCACAAGTTACAGTGGGCAGGACATGCAGCACAAATTGCAGAATCTAGAACCTCAGTCAAGGTATTGATTGGTAAACCTAATGGGAAGACCTAAATGCAGATGGAAGGGTAACATTAGAATGAACTTCTAAGAGTTAGGGTGTAATGAGGTGTAATGCATAGAACTAGCTCAAGATAGAGATGGGTGTAATGAGGTCGACTGGATAGAACTATATTAAGTTAGGGATAAGTTGCAAACTTTTAGTAAGTGCGGCAATGCACTTTTGAATTCCTAATGTCTTAAAGAGTAAGAAAGCAAGAAGTTATTTAAGATGTACAAACTTATGCGCTGTGTTTGACAGATTTGGAAGAGCACTGGTATGTATCTCGAGAGAAATGGCAAGCAAATCAACCTAGCAGTCAGTGGATCACCTTTAACGCAACTCAGACCTGCGTGATAATCTCCGACACGGCTACCCGACCCTGCACAGACTTGTCAGACTGTACCGCTCTTGTCAAGGAGATTCAGGAAAGCCATATGAAGGATTACAATTACAGCGACATCGATTATAGCTTCCTGGTGGGAGGGGATGGCCGCATCTACGAAGGTTGGGGCTGGGAGAATCGTGGCACACACACCAAAAGCTGCTGTTTCAACTGTTTAGAGGTGGCATTCATAGGTGCGTTGCTTTCACAGTCATTTTGGTCATCAATTGTCACTGAGGTATATAAAATGAAAAATGACATCCTCGACATGGTAATCAAACTCGTGACTTTTGGCTTTATAAGTTCATCTTGTATCCAGGGACACTTTCAAAAAGTTATAGTGAACCATAATGAGATAATTGATGATAATATCGGCCATTAAGAGCTATCCACTATTACAGTCTACGATGACTCTTATCTTGCTTAATTGCTGCCAAGCTTAATGATATTTAATTCGTATGTGTAAAAGTGAAACAACTTGTGAAAAGTGGCCTTGGTTAAGAGAAGAACTAGAATAGCTCAGTGGTAGAGGCACAAAGCCAACAGACTCAAGCTTCAATTTCCATGTCCAGATTTTAATCGTTCACTTTATTAGGTTTTATTCTAGCACCAGGGTCAGCGTACACGACTGTGTGGGACATATTAACCAAATATATAAGCAATATCTTCTAGATATAATATTATTATTATTACTAGCACCGAGTCTTAGTACCTGTTCTGGTTATACGCACTTACGCTAATGTGTAATGGGTAGGGTGATTGTGAGATGAAATGAAGGACCTACAGTTTAACGTGGAATCCGAACCACGGTGGAGGCCTGGGATTCCCCACATTCACAAGTTGTGATTAATACACGTCTTGTAAGAGGTGAAGGAAGGGTTTGGTAATCAGATAAATCTGTGCCGGGACCGAGGATTGAACCCCGGCCGCCAGCATAGAAGTCTGACACCTTACCACTAGACCGCCAGGTCAACTACTAGTTGTAATAAGTTTCTAAATTTGACAGGTAAGAGTATCGAGTTCTTAGCGCTATCCAGATTTTGTGTGATATAAGGTTCTCTAGTAAGAGTAGAAAATGTACACAATTAATCTGTTGACAAAACCATACAGAATGTATAAATATTAAATAATATTGTCTTTATGATCACAGAGATAAATCGATCAATTTTAATAGGAAGAACCTTACTTAACAGCTAGGAAAGTTACTAGATCTACCTTCATGTATTCATGTCAAGTCATGTGATTTGCAGCTCTAAATGTTCATAGATATTACCAATATCTATGAAATAACATTAATAATATAGTAAAATGCTATCAATGTTGGCAGCAAAAAATGTTAGCATTTTCTAAAAATATAGCCATAAGTTTTAACTTCAGTAACATTCACAGTGTTGCCATTGCCACCTGTGTTGAATGTGTTTGCTTTATTTAATTAGTCCATTTCTATTGTACAGTCATCATATAGTGTATAGTATCTAGTTTTTCATAAATTCTGTTTGTTTTGCTTATTATGTAGTGTTTTTTCTAAATGTTCTTTTAATTACCCCTTTCTGCTAATTTTTCACATGTTATTTTGTATGATCTCAATTTCCTTTATCTTGAATTAAACTCTAATCATCATCATGAACTGTTTCTAGCGTGTCGCTGAGTCCCTTTAGTAAAATTCCTCCATCTCCCTCTGTCCTTTCACCATTATTCATCCTACTCTCTCTTCCAATCTACTCCTCTCACTAGCACACTTGCTGTTGTTTCTCCATCTCTTCCCTACATATTTTACATCCATTAATATTCTTGGAATCCTCTCTCCTTCCATCCTCATTATTTGTCCATACCATCTCATCCTAGCTTCCTCAACTAGCTCATATACCCCCTGTAACCCAATTCTTGACCGCACCTCTTCAATCCTAATCCTAACTCTTCTAGTGACAGCTAACACGCTCCTCAAAAACTTCATTCTCATGGCCTCCACTTTCCTTGTCTCTCTTTTATCCAAAGTCCAAGTCTTTGCTGCATACGTAACTATAGGTATAAAGTATGGTCTATACAACACTTAAGGGGCACCACTCTTTTACAAAGATTTCTCAGACCCCTGTATAAAACCTCTCCCTGCTTGATGCCCTCGTCTCACTATATCTTCTTTGCTGCCCCCTTTTGCCTCAAACACTCTACTATGGATTTAATCTAATTGAAAAAATGTAGCCAGATATGGTTGTATTCGTAACCAGATTTTTCCTTCCACCTTAAATTGTAGCAATGTGAAAACTAGTGCCCCATCTTTAGTGTATGAATGTGTTTATACTAATTTTAAACTCTATAATTTATGTCGGTGTTTCTTAAACCCCTCCTTTCCAAGGCTTTGTGCTCTGTTCTTGAGAGCAAGTTGTATAACTGCTTCTGGCTTGTCGGGCCTACCGTAGCTTCGCCAGAATCTCGTTAGCCATCACTTTTCAGCGTTCCTGCCAAACCTTCATAGCTACTGTAGCAAGCAGTCAACGGGGCATACACAGTCCCCATTGTACTTACCCCCCCTGCAGGCTATCCCCTACTCCCCTACTTTATCCTGTTGCCCGTCTCCCTGACTTGGATGAAGGGTTAACCTTGTGGGAGACCAGGGGACAGGTGGAAAGGAGTGTGTAGGATAAGAGGAGAGGATTGGGTCATTGTTGTTACAAACAGAACTGGCAAGTGGCTGGAAACCGTCGATGATGACGAATTTATTAAATCGGGTTAAGTCAACTTTCATTGATGTGCAATGATATTGTTCATTCACGGGAGGAGTTTACCTGGGAAAGGTCTTTTTTCTTACCAATATCCTACTATATAATAGATTTCTGGTAGGGAAAAAAGTCCTTTCCCAGGTAAACTCCTACCGTGAACGAACTTTAAGTATGTTTACTATTATGTTAAGAGATCACAGCAGCTATGTAATAAGATGTCACATATAAAGTAACAAGTTATCATTTTAGGAAGTTACCTGAATGAAGGCGACAGACAGGAAGTTACCAAAGAGCAGCTAAAATACTTTCAAAAACTTTTAGAAATTGGTGTAGCTCTTTCGTCCCTCACCAGAGACTTCAAGATTCTAGCCCAGTGTAGAAAAACCAACACCAAGCATCTTGGACCCAACTTGGTTCAAGCTGTGAAGAATCTACAGCATTTTGAGGAGAACAGTGCGTTTAACTGTTTGTAGCTTAAGGACAATAAATGACATTAACACTATTCTCTGTGGGGGAGACAAAAAAAAAAGTAAAAAGGTTTTAGTTAAATAATATATAATTTGGACCAAACAGTGTGTCTATTCTTATAAATGTATTTTAATGAGTTTAAAATAAAAAAATTATTTAATAAAGGTAATAAAAAAAAAACTATTTGCTGACATTGTCGCTACAAACTTTGACAAACCCATCTATTTTATAGTTATGTTCAAAATTAGGTTAGAAATTTATAAATTCACCAAAGTTAATTGAAATGGCGGTTTTTAGTTATCATATTGAAAGATCCAGTTTCAAATAACAACTGGATACATTGGTACTTATTTAATCTAATTTCACTTTTTTTTTTTATCCTATTCGTTCAGATTTTCAATGGACACAAGCATTAAAATGCAATTTTTATTTTTTTATTTTCCTAGTTCACCATCTACCCTCAATGTTTCCTTTTCTAAAATGCAGTATAGGGATTCTTTCTAATATCTAACTAAATATCCTTAAGGAAAACATCTTTTTCACTTTTTAAGGTATTTTGTTTAATTTGGAAGAATGTACAGTGAAGTTACTTTCTTCCAAATATAATGAAATACCTCAAAAAGGAAAAGATATATATTATTTATTCCCATCCAGTGTCCATTTCCAGTGTCCATCCTCCATGTTATTTGTTCCTATCTAAGTGTCCTACCATTGTCATTTTTCTACCCTTTGTGTTTTTTGGTTTCCTCTTTTAGGAAGATGCACTGTGTGTCTGACACTTCTTCATAATTAGTTCTGAGAGAATGAAACCCAGGTGGGGGGGATTTGGTGTTAACAATCAAGTTTATTCATGAGGCAGCCATTACCCCTTTGTCAAGTGGCAACAATGTAATGTTGTACAAGCCAAATTGTGTTTGTTAAATGACATTTAACTGTAATATCCATCCACATCAATGGTCGAGTGGCATAAAGTGTCACTCTTTAGTTAAAACTGGATTGCCGACCAAAGGGAGGTTGGAGTTTTAATCCCAAATGGTTGTACCAAAGGTGGTTTTCCACTCTCATTCCATGCAAATATGGGTACATTTGCTTTAAAATTTTAACTTTCTTATCCACATACCATTAGATTAATGTACACATATAGCCCAAACTGGTGCTGCAGTCAATAAAATAAACAAACTATAATATTCATCTATATCATTTCTTCCTCCTCCTTTCCTATTTGGACATGTGAACAATACACTCGACATAGGCTTTGATGGATATCAAGATGAAATATATTTAATAATAAAGATTACAAATTTTCAAATCTACAAAAACAATATTGTATTAAACTAAACATTGAAAAGTGGAGAAACATAAGTAATTTTCGGGGTACATCAGTACCCTTCTTCATCAGAAGAGAATAAATCATAGATTGGACTATGGCAGCATGGCTAGAGGTTGATCATGGTCACTTAGATTCTGTTGTTGCATATTTCTTGATTGAAAAACAGGTTTAGGCTTGGATTCTTTAGTTGCCTGTTCAAACTTGTGTCTTTACCCTTAATAAAAATAATGTAAATGTGAAAATTATGTTTTTCCCAAAAGACTTGTGTTTACCTTCAGTTACTACGTGAACTGTAAGTTTAAAGCTTTGGAAATACAAATTTTAGTGAAAAACTCATCAATGTTGTATGTCAAAAATTTAAAAATAACTATTTACTCAAGAAATGTTCTAACAATCACAATAGTATGAAAGTATTTAATGAAAAATAATAGCAGAAAACATTTCCCTATAGATAAAAACCTTAAGATTATATGAATGAGTTGATTCGATTGACAAGTCGTTAATACAAAGGTTGGTTTGCTGTGCTTCCCACACATCTAGAGCAGGACATGCACTCAGCCTCTTGGTTGAACAGTGCTGCCCTTATCATCTGGTATAAAGCAGATGTACGAGGGAAGTTAATAAAGTGTGGTGGTTTTCCTTTGCTTCCTTTGGTGGAATTCTATAAGTGAGCACCAAAGGGCCTTTCAAATTTGTCGGGACAAATATTTTCACATACTTTCCAGGGTTGGTTTACATGTCACAAGTGACGTAGGACCTAGGACTTTTCCTTTGAAGGAATTTGTGTTAGAGATTTGTATTGCTCAAGAAAAATCCATCAATCCCTTCCACATCCCTAACACATTATCAAAAACAGTACATGTGTACACCCAGAAAGAGCACTAAGACACAGTGCTAATTTTTGTAATATAAAAAGTAGATGATAACTTTTTTATCTACTAGTACTAACCATTATATTTTTATTTCCAAGAGATTAAATAATTTACATATTTTTGCATAGTATAGTAGGAAAAATACAAGCTTACAAAAATTAATATTATTACAATAACTCTTCTTACAAATCTAGAGTAAACTATTAATAGTTATTTTGAAACAAAATTTAAGTTTTGGCCAAAATGAAGTCTTTACTAGCTTTTGCCAGGTTTAGTGTGAATAAGATGTAAGGTGAGAACATCACCATAATAATTAGGATGGATGTAACTGTTGTAATGTCTGCTTGTCTGTCTTTATACACATCACTATTTCATATTTTTTTAGGTTTATGTAGAAGATGTACTAAATATATATATAATTTTTACAAAAATTAACAAAGTATTTAGTTACACTAATTACCTGGTGGTCTAAGGGTAAGGTGTCAAACTTCTGTGCTGGGGGCCGGGGTTCAATCCTCGGTCACGGCACAGATTTATCTGATTACCAAACCCTTCCTTCACCTCTGACAAGACATGTAATAATCACAACTTTTGAATGTGGGGAATGCCAGGCCTCCACCGTGGTTCAGATTCCACGTTAAACTGTAGGCCCTCCAGTTCATCTCACAATCACCCTATCATTACACATTAGCAAAAGTGCGTATAATCCGAACGGGTAGTAAGACGCGGTGCTGATAATAATAGTTACACTTATCGTTACAGTGCCTATAAAGTAACATTATGAATTTATATATTCGGAAGAAGGTAGGAATGAAGACGGCATGAACTTTACAATGAAAATAATAACACAGTTCACCCTTTACATCGCTGCCACTGGATAAAGAGGTAATGGCTGCCTCTTGAATAAAATCGATCGTTACTGCCGAACCCTTAAACTTTGGTTTCCTTCTATCGGAACTAATAAGAAGGAGTGTGTGATGTGCAACCCAACTTCTTAAAAGAGGAAACCAAAAAACACAAAAGGGAGACAAAATAAATTTGTAAAGAATGATAGAACACTTAGATAGGAAAATGTAAAAGAAACAAATAACATAAAGGACAAACACAGGACATTGACAATGGATGCGATGCGAATATATCTTCTATATGGTAACCTTTTTTCGCATCTTACAAACATAACAAAATTACCTCATAAAGCGAAGAGAGATTTTCCTTATAGAGATATTATAAGAATGTAAAAATTTAAAAACAAAGTTTTGAAATATACTAAAAAAGATGTACAGATATACCAAATCAAATCAAAATAAAATTAGTCGGTTAGCGGTATAGATTTGTATCAATCTTTTCAGCACCACCATAATATTCCTTTGAGTTTCTTCGAGTAATATTTTGTTTCAAATGTTTCCTAAATAAAATAGCCTAATATAGTCAATAGGTACCGCTGTTGCTGACATGAATTAAATATTTCTTATTTTGAGTGGAGAAAAACAAAACAATTACCTTTTAATAACTGGATATATTGAAAATCATTACTTTAACATGTATGGTAAAATGTTTAATGTTTTTTAGATGGGGTGTCTCATTGTATGCCCAATTTTTATCAAGGATTATTTTTTAAACAAAATTACTTTTTAACAGGTAACATAATGAAGTAATTTTTAAATATGGTAACTCCTATTAAGGCACACTAACTACGATAAGTGTAACTATGAGATTTAGATTTCTTAGGTCAAATAAAGATCAAGATTGTAAACCAAACAACTTGTTGAGTAACTAACTATGTGTATTCAGAGTATGGTCAAAATCTGTTTATTATTTCAAAAATTTAGGGAAAACATGAACATATGCAACATATTTGCAAACAAAACATCATGAACAAACAAACATTGCATGAATATAAGATTCTAAGACAATGAACACAATAATGCAATTTCATAGATTATCCAAACCATAACTCTTGCCTGAATAAATTACAAATATATAATAATTTCCTTCCTTTCTAAACTACATGTAATAATTTTATTAATGAGTGGTTTTTATGAGTTAATCATCGAAGGGCCTTTTTTTAAAAATCACTTTACATACTTTTGTTTTAAAAATTAGAGAAAGTATAATCCCATTTTCATAGGAATACAACTATAAGTTATTAAAACTACTTTCACGGTTTTACAATGAGGTGGTCCAGTGGTTAAATGATTTTATAATAATGGAAATTGAATGAAGAGAGCCCAACCTAGGGAAAGAGCAAAATGTGGGAGGAATCCTAAGCACTTAAGGTGACATCTTTCTTTCTTCTGTCTTTTATGGTAAAAATAGTCACAGATAAATATGAATACAAATATTAGTCAATTCTAGGAGTGTATGAAGTCCACTTTTTAAATTCAAAGTGAAATTAAATCAACATCAACACCAACTTTTTGCAGACTGTGGCAAGTTTAGTAAAATTCCTCCATCTTCGAAATAAAAAAATATGAGATATTCCCAAAGTGAAATGAATCGAGGTTCAAATATTTGGCAAAAATGTTTATATTCTGAAAATTGAAAAATGACACCTGGACACGGGAATCGAACCCGGGACCAGGTGTCATTTTTCAATTTTCAGAATATGATATCTAAAAGGTGTAATCCTCACTAAAATGCATTAACAATAGTTTCGGCTATTTGTTTCATTAAAAATGTTTATTGTTGGATAAAAATATACTTTGCATAACTATGTTAATTTAGGTATTAAATATAATATAAAAAATGCTGTATTCCAAACATAATTAAAAATTTTGTCTTAAAATGATATATTAAGTCATCACAAAATGTAATATATATTCTATTTAAGATTTGTTTCTACACAAAAAAAACTAATTTGTTATGAAAAATAGAGGCATACAATTCTTAAAAAATTAACCTAATTGTGTATTTTAACCTTAATCTTTTAGGAATGAATTCCTCCCACATTTTTCCTCTTTATTTATGTGGGCTACTTTTTGTTAACTTAACACGTTTTTTAAATTAATTTTTATAAATTCCCACGATTATAAATCTACTTACAAGTGTACATGTGTCAAGTCAAGTTATATGCAGCTGTCACTTTTGATAGATATTAACAATACCTATATAATAACACAAATAATATTGTAAAATGTTAAAGGCAATGATCACAAAAAAGTATGCCCTTATTTTCTAAGTTTCTTCCTACCATCAACTGTTTTCAGCCTGTGGCCGGGTCAGTTTAGTATAATGCCACCATCTTCCTCTGTTCTTTCAACTTCTTATCCTCTCACTTGCATACTTTGTTATCTGCTTCTTCGATCACTTTCTTGGTCTCTCTTGCTGTCTTTTCACTACATTATTAATATCCATCATTCTCCTTTACTTTCTACCCAAATCTTATAATATATATACTTATTATAAATGTTGTTATAATAAATAATTAAAAGAATAACATACACTTTTTTTATAAATTAAATTTTGTCCAAATGGAGTACTCATTTTATTTTCAAAGCTTTCTCATAACATTAAGGCAGTGTTGCCAATACTCTGTATTTGATTTCCTACACACACAAAATAGTATGGTAAAATCAAACCAAAGTAGTCAATTTTAACAATAAAGTACAACAACAAGTATGTTGGTCATTTGTAATAATGGTTATTTAGATATTTTAATAGCACAGGGATCAAACAAACTCTGGTCTTTAGCAACATTACATTACAAACATAACGTATCACACAACTTACACCAGTGACTTGCTTTAAATCACATTTATAACAAACAGATGTATATGTATAAAATGTTAAAATTGTAAAAAATAAACAATTTGTTTTAACATAACATAAATTTTCAGAATTTTACAACAACGTTTAAAGTTTATTTAAAAGACTAATGATCCAATGAACATTTTATTTATTTTTAGACAAATCTAATAGGACAAAATAAGATATTAATTAGGGAGTAGAACTGATAGAATTGACGTCAAAAAAGTCCAACTTTAAACTCATCATACCATTGATTGGGATAGTGTATCTACTTTAACATCTTAAACAAATGAAATTACCATTAGAACTAAATCCAACTATGTTACACACAAACCATTTCTAAGGGCAGTATCACACTGTCATTTATTTTATAATAGAAAATAATTCATTTTATAAAATACATGGTACTATGGGTGAAACCCCCTTTGATAAAATGTGTGTTATCATATTATATCCAATAGACATTTACTAAAAGCTCGTCAGATTTGTGGAATAAAATAATAGGTTTAACTAGGAAAAATGGTACAGAAAAATTGAGAAAAGAGAAACATATGTGCCCACCAAAGAGTATAAAAATCAAATTTATTTTAAAATACCTGAATTAAAAAGTGTATTTCAAATAAAAAATTTGTATCTTTGATATTACTACAATTTTACAATAAGTTATTTCATATTTCAAATAGCTTCGGAGAAATTATGGAAATTGGAAAATTTCCCCTTTGTAAGGTAACCTCAAAGTCATTTCCATGAGAAAACGAAAATTTCCATCTGGTTTACAATGATAAATAGTGCTTAAATATATAATTCAATCAAAATCGTTAGAGCGAACTTTGAGAAAACTGATTTTGTCTCTTTTTGCCCTTTAGTAAATTACCCTTAAATTAAAGGTTAGATATGTAACTATAAAAACCCTCACAGGGACCTTATGGAAACTCCAGATACCAAGTTTTAGCCCAATTGGTAAAATACTTTCAACTCTAACCCTAAGTACAGAAAGACAAATGGCCAAACTGATGGCATTGCGAAAACTACTTTTTTGGTTTCAGGGGGTCATGAAACGTCAACATTTATAAAAATATCAAGTTTGATTTTTTCACAATCACAATATTTTCTCTCCGAGATGTCGAGCGAAAGTAAAAATGTACAAATAGACCATGAAACTTTAAAAAAAATTGGTCACCAGAGGTTAGTTAAAAGGAAAAACACAACTTAAACTACGAAGCTCATGTTCCCTATTGTAAATATTTTGTAAAAAGATCTGTAAAATATATTATTTTGTAAAAGACCTTTATTAGATCATTGTTGTAATACCATATATTTTCTCTTATCAAATAACTTTTATATAATAAATGTGACAATGTAATAATGTCTTAAGACACTCATGTTTATTTGTTAAAATGTTATAGTAGTAAGGTTTCACATGAAAACTAGACAGATTTCCCACCGACATTGATTTTCCTGATCTAAATATGCAAATATATTCGAATTATTTGAGGTAGTTAACGTTTACTTTCTGAACCGAATGACTATTTCAGCACACAAGAATGTCTATGAGCAAGAGCGAAAGGGCCTACTAATTTTGTCGGGTAAGGTATTTTCACTTACCTTTCAGGGTTATTTTAAATGCCACAACCAACATGGCACAGATGGCTTTACTTCCTCATAAAAGGAAGTTGCGCTACAGATTTTGTGTGTTCAAGAAAAATCCGTTGACCATGGCTGGGTTTGAACCCATGAACATTGGGTCCTTAGGTAAGAACTTTACCCCAAGAACACCAAGGTCGACATGCAAATATAAAATGCGTTTTTTTTTCTTTACTTTTAAAAAGTTAAAATATATTTTCTTATATTCAACACTTTGCCACCTACTTCAGTAGCTGAGTGGTCTAAGGCGTCACTTTCATATCAGACTAGCCTGCTGATGATGGGGAGAAATGGGTTTGAATCTTGGTCGGGATCTACTGAGGGTGGCATTTCCTCAATGGTTTCCCACTCTCTTCCCACGTAAATGAGGTCTTTAAAAAAACTATTTCGCCATACATTGAAAAACAATAATAATAATAATTACAAATATGTATATTTTTAAATATATTTATTTTGTCACAGCCCTTATACCAACTTTATTTTGATATTTATAATGATATAATTTTAATAATAGCCAAGTTTATCATGCCCAAATTAACAACTTTCTTGGCTTTCATTGGCATTAGCAGACCTAGCATACTGTGGGAACTCTGTTATAAAATTAGGTGACATTAAAAAACAAACAACAAAACCAATTTATACACTTATTTTCATTACAACTCATAGTTTACATTTTGTAACACAAGCAATAAACAGGAAAACAACTGTTTCTTTAATGTAGACAATCTGACCAAGTTAACAAATGTGATTCTCCTCGCCATAGAAGATGGTTAAAGTAAATAAGAGGGAACTAGAAAGCAAAACAACACCACGCACGGGTGTAGTTCTGTTTATGACACAGGTAAGTAATGAGACATCTCCAATAGCAGATACCTAGGCTATCACACCTTGACGTAGTCCAGGTCTGAGGCCAAGTCCCACGGTAGTCGGAACAAGCTGGGACTGAGAGGAGTACAGTGACTAGAATTGAAATCCACCATGTACTTCTGAGCCTGAAACAGTTATGCCATGTTTGGAAAAAGAAACAAGGCAAGTGACCCAATCTGATCCTGCCGCACCAAGATTGTTTAAGCAACGTTGTGGTTTTATACTCTTTTTTAAAGTCATTAGAAACATACTTAGAGATTACTGTGTTGGCTTACACAGCCCGGGAGAAGCGATTAGACAGACAGTTGGTGCGTGTAATGGGGATATTGACGAAGTGATCATGATGCGTGTTAGTAAATTTGGTTTCAAGAGGGGGTTTACACCCTCACTGTCCCTCCTTTTTCAGTATGGCCCTTGAAACAGTGGGGTCCATAAATTTATATTGCTTACAAACAAAGGTAATGAAGGAACCGCCTGTGAAATTAAATTTCTGAGAAGTACTATAGGAGTGACATGAATGGATTAAATAAGAGGTTGAGAGGAATAGTTAAGAAGGAGCCAGTGCAGGACAGGGTGGAGAAGTCACAATTAAAGTGTTATGGCCATGCAATGGAGGGGGAGAGGATACAAGGGGGCCAGATGGAAGACCAGAACAGTTGGTTGAAGGGAGTGCTGGGAAGTGAGGAAAGGGCCGGGTCATGGTGGAGAAGAGGTGGTGGAGAGGTTTATGTTTCAAACAGACCCGGTCAGTTTCTGAAGACTGTTCATGATGATGATGATGATGATGTTGATAACTAAGGTATGAAATGGCTAGAAACCTAATGGTTTATCAGCTAAAGCGGTGGACAGAATGTCAAGCATACTCACGAGAAAGAGAGCCATCTGATTCTTCATGTCCTCATCAAAGTGCTCTCCTATCAACATGGGGTAGGAGTGGGAATGCGCGTTGGTGTACGACAACAGCAATGATGTGCATTGATCCTCATTAACATCATACCTTCTAACAAATGCAGCTACAAGCAAACAAAATAAAAAAAATCACTCTCTCCCCACATCTTTTCATGAGATAAGATACGGCTAATGTTATAAAGTATTAAAATATTAGTGCCACATTAAGTATAATTTTGTACCTGGGCAAACTTTTATTTTGGTGCAAGCATTGTCTTATGACCTTGAAAGGAAACCATTCTAAAGACAAAAAATGCATTAATGTTCTTTGATTTCCTTTACAATCGTTAATAAGATGAAATTATATAAAAATATTCATTAAACTCTGATTTAGGCCTAGTATTTCTAGAAAAATTTTGGAAAAATTTGAGGAAAATAATTATAAAATAAAATTGGAACCAATAAAAAATAAAGATTTTTTAAAAATTAATTTAGTTTCCAACCATTATTTTACACAGGTTCAAGCGTTTGGTGTATTAAGTTGAAAAACAACTATAACAACTGTTATTAACATAATAATACTAACAACTAATAAATTGTTCTGAAATTTTAAAGGAAATGAATAACATAAAAACATATCCAAACAATGGGTGCATTCTTTGCTAAAATGTATTATACTTTCATTTTTTTAAGACAGTATCAGTGGCACCGTTCTCCAGGCCGTCGTCACCTGTCCCCTTTGACGGCCCTGTATAAAATATATATTTAACTAAGCTTACTTAGCACCAATGTCTTTAAAAATTATCTTATTGACATGTTTATCACATGGTTAGTAATATATTAATCCAAATGGACAGGAAGGAAAGATCAAGTGAAAATGCACTTACATAAATGTGTAGGAAGTGGAAAATCAAATTGTGAGAAAAAACTTCCAATGAATCTGGTCAGGGTAAGAACCTCGCACATACTAATGATGAACTATCTCTGCTAGTTCTTATAAAGTATGTTTTTTATAGTTGAAATTAATTATTTTATAATATGGCCATCTTAAATCACAGACTGTGGATTTAAATTTTTTGTGCTCATGACAAAACAGTAAGAAGATATTTGTGTTTCCTGATATTTTGGATGAAGACACCATAAGAAAAGAGCAAGTTATCAGAGTACTGCAAAATCCATTTCATAGGAGAGGAAAGTTTATTTTTAACGAAGATGTAATTTGAGTAACATTTTATTATTTGAAGTTGGAATTATATAAACTGAAATAAAAATATTAAATAGTACAATATTTTAGTAATTTATATTTGTTTTTATATTTTTTTAAATTGTAAATGCTTTATACATTTTTTAAAAAGCATTGTACGTGTCTGAAGTAACCCCATAAAAAGAGTGAATTCAGACATTCATATAAAAAGTAGTTGTCTGAAGTCACATAGGGTGACTTCGGACAATATTTTTATTTTTTTATCAAGCAAATACATTTATATAAATTAACAACTCATTAAGCACTGGATTCTTAAAATATATACCCCATGATCGACATTGTAAAAAATACAATTTCATCATTCAACTTTTTAACTATCACTAAACATACTCAAAAAGCGTCCGAATTACCCCCATTTGACGGTACAGCATGTTTGTACACAGGTAATTACAATAAATTATTTAATAGATACAACATTTTGTCACCCGAGAATGCAAGTGTTCTACTCCAAAATTGTTAAATTTGAGATACGCGGTGTTTACGTTTATTTAGAATGCACATAGTTCACCCGCGGTGAAACTGAGACTACTATGTAATTAATTAAGAAGATACAAACTCGAGTTGTCATCTAATAGCATTGGTTTTATACACAAGGTCAAAATTTAATACTCTTTTACAGAGAAGTGAAAAATTGGATATAGAACATTTGCATTCTCGGGTGACGATATCTTAAGGAGGAAAGCAAGAAAAAGGAAAAAAAGAAAATAAAATATATTCAATAGTAGTAGTAATAATTATAAAAATAATAATTCTTAAAATATCTCACACACAATGTGTTGGATTTATCCCTCTGACATGAATTGTAAATGTACCTAAATGATAGAAAGGTATGAAAGCAATTCCTGGGAGCTCAACAAAAGGCAGGCACACACCTCAGTGAGCCACATACACATAACAAAAGCCATTTAACGAAGTCAGTTGTATGTCGCTCTTCGGTAGTTTATTCTCACATGCTGCCAATGACACAGCACTGAGCCGACAAGCCTGTAAGAGATGAGTCGGTAGTTTCAATTTGAGAGCGGGCCACTATTCCTTTACGTTTCATCAAAGTGGGTCAAAGTTAAGACAGACGGCGAGTGAAAACTAAGATGTCATTCAGATTTAAATGTGATTCAAAACAAAACAAGTACAGTTTGGTGTTTCTCAATTCATCCTACTAGCCATCCAGGCTATTCACATTAAAGAACACTAATGGGTTAAAAAAGAGAAAAGTAGAAATTATATTAAATGCACCTGCATCAGTTTTAAGGGAAAGTGGAATATTATTTAAGAAAAAAGCCTTCAGTACATTCGGACAGGATCCGAACCCTGACTTCACCTTCACCGGCAAACTAGACTAGTCAAGCTTGAAGTTAAGTCCGCATGGTACAGATAAGATAAGTTTAAAACCTGGATCAATTTATTCAAGCAACAAGGTTACAACAAAACTTTTTTTTTCATTGTTTTTCCTCCCGCATCTCACTACACATTAAGATTATGAAAAGGTATAACTTATAAGAAATGTATCTGCATTTGTGTAGAGATATATTGGAATAACATATACCTGCTCAGGATTTGAACCTCAATCTCCCTGTCAACATCAGTACAGTGTAATTAAAGAGTTAAGAGTGTATTACATTCACAAGAGTGATGCCTTTGACCAGGAGTTTCCAAGTGGTAGGCCGCGATGCCTTTTTTTTTCGCGGCCCAAAAAGTGTATTTGAAAAATAATCTAGTGTAGTTAAATTGATGTTTTTAGCCGAGAAACAGACTTGTGTAGGAAAATATCCATGAAAGCTCCAACTGTTGTTCATTAGGTAATAAGCTTAATTGCATTCTATTTTTATAGCAGCTTGTGTATCTGAGTGAGTACTATTCACTTTCACCCATGTGATTAATTTTAATTTGGAAATTTGCCTAATTTGTAATTAAATATGTTTAAATTACCAATTCTTATTTAATTCTCAATTAAATATCTGTTTTAGTTTTTGCATAACTTGCCGATTATGATGCAGCCTGGCTTGCCACTAGACTCTTGGATTCAATTATGGCCCCTGGGCCCTTTTGAGTTGGAAGACCCTGACTTAGACCATTCATCCACCGAAGTCGGTTTAATTTATTGTGACTGTAAATTAGTGGATTACTGTCCTGGTATTAAGACATCTCAAGTGACAAAAAAATACTTTTGGGGAAAAGGAGAGGGAATATATTGTTATAAGCATATTATTTTTATGTTGATCTATTTTTATTCTGAATTAACTTCTAATTTGTCCATCTAAAAAAGAAAAAGAAAAATAGGATATCTTTATCACAAACGACAAATAATTTATTACTGTTCCTTTTAACTCTACAAACTATTTTAATGGCGAAAATGATGTAGCAAGGAGCATTTTGCAGGTAAAGAACCATTCGGCCAAAACATAATAAATACCAATGACCAATCAAAGTTTTGTTTGGCTGAGATTTTTTCTGCGAGTTATTAACAAACATAAAGAGTTTTATTTCCTCCCCTAGTTTATAGGTTCAATTGTGAGAGTAATGAGCTTCAGATTCCGACTAAAAACTTTTACAATCAGTCGCATCCACTTGATCAAAGTGCATTCTTAAGCACACACTCAAGACAAGTTGTGTTTGGTCATGCTTCAATAAGGATTGTCTATGGTGAAATGTCAAAAGCTGTAGTTTCAACCATTATTATTATATTATCAAAATAAAAGTATACATATAAAAATTAAATAGAAAAAAATTTGCATGAAATATAGTTAAATAATTATCACTACTATTAACCAATTTAAAATCTGCTTTCAGTGAGTGAATGAGCTAAGGCGTCAAATGCGTATTAGACTTGCTATTGATGATGAGATCGAGGTTTGAGCCCCAGTCGGGTCTACTGAGGGTGTTTTTTTTTTCCTTTATGGTTTTCTACTTTCCTTCCATGCAAATGTGGTCAGATAACCTCTAAAATGCTTTCTTCCTCATCCCTACCTTGTTAGAGTAATTATATATGAATATAACCTGACAGGTAGTAGGATGCGACAAAAAAAAAAGCTAGACCAAGTTACTATTTTGTTGCATATGCATACAGAAGTACACATATATTTGTCTATGACTAGCTGACCGCAAGCGTAAGTGATGAGCGATGCCCATCTTCTGGAAAGAGGGTTTGACAATTTCGTATTGTATTATGCTTTTGTAAACAAAGCATATTACAGGTGTGCATCCATTTGACTAGCCACCAAAATTTAGTCAGCATATGATTTGAATAGTGAATAAAGTAGTTTTGAGTTTATTGTGATATCTCATGAGCTTGCATCAAAGAGCTGTACAAACCATGAAAATAAATGGATGAATGATAATAAATTTAATATAAGGGGGTCATCCATAAACCATGTAACACTGTTGTGGAGAGGGGTCAAGGGTGGAAAGTTATGTCTACATGGTGTTAAATGGGGGCGAAGGGTAGGTACATCACACTGTTACAGATTTTATACTTTTTAATGTTGGAAAAATACTTTTAGATAATTTTTGATCCAAATCCCTCTTATAGTGTCACAAAATCTTCTCTGTGAAATAATGACATTCACTCTTGATATGAAGCGGTTAGAGGGCGAGTAAAAAAAAAGAAGCTACATGAAGTTTTTAAGGATGACCCCTAAAGCACAGCAACTATTTTGATCAAAACTAGTGGGTGCGCAGTGTTAACTTTGGTCTGGTCTGGTTCCCAGCCGACGAGGAGGTTTGAAACCCAGCCAGGTGTTCAGAGTGTATTTTTACCTTAATAGTTTCCCACTCTTTCTTCACACAAATGCTGGAACATTTCCTCTTTTATCATATCCATACTTTTAATATAAATATGTGATTAGCTCACACAAGTACTCTCAGTTTACCCTGAAAGGTAGGAGGCTTACCTTGACGAATTACACTATGGTCCTATTTTATAAGCTACATCATAGTGGAACAATGTAATACACTAATACTCTAACCACTGAGCTATCCAGGAGTCATCCCATGCTCAGGGTCATTCATCATTCATATTTTAAGGCAAAGTCTGTGATGGACATGTGGAAATAATCAGTGACATATGAGCGATCAATTACGATCCAGATAACGCAGCCACCATCAACTTGGCATGGTACAACTTCTGGGTGGCTCAGTGATTGGAGCATTAGCATACTAAGCCATAGGTCCTAGGTTTTGATTCCTGTGTCCAGGTGTCATTTTATAATTTAAAAAAATACACTATGTTTAAATTCAGGTTCAGATTTAAAGGGAGGGCGATAGGGGCTCATACCCCAAGTTCTTCACAAAATGTTGCAATTAAAAAAAAAAGTTTGACACTATTTTTTGCCCTTATCAAGATTAACTAAAAACCAACTAAATATGTTATAGTACAACTTTTACTTTAAACAAATCTAATTTATTGTGATGAAAATATGTCCTTATTTTAATAAGATATTTAACATTCTTTTAACAGTTAATTATGTAAAGGAAAAAAATAAATGTTGAAGCGTTGAAAATAAAAATAAATCTCCCCCTGTTTAAATTATTTGCAATCTGGGTAGTGATTTGGGAGGAGGCAGGGTTGGAAAAGTAAAGTAAACCCCCTTGCAAATACCCCCATCTATCATCCTCTTGAGCATGTTAATGAGCTCCACAGTAGTAACTCACAAAAATAGGCCAAATATTTTTGACTATTTTATTAACAAAACAGCTGACCCCTGGCATTCAACTTAGTTGGCCCTCACGCGCCGCAAAAATCCTCTCAAGACAATCCTTTTGTCAATGGTTGTGACCCGACTAAAACACGGACAAAAGGAGCACGCACAAAGACGAAGGTGCGTGCCAACCAGTGATCTCTATTGCCGACAGAGCCATGGAGGACGGAAGAGAGACGGCCGCGAGAGTATATAAGCTAGAGTGTGGGCAGCGCGTCACGCCTAGAGGAGCTACCACTTCCAACCATGAACAGCGCCACTACCGCTCTCGCGATCTGCGTTTTGACGGCCGTCTGTTCAGCTACACCACTCAGCGGCAGAAGTAAGTCAAAACTATCTTTTCTCATAATATCTCCAGAGGACCAGGTGCGCCAATGTTTTGAATGTTAACATTTTAGAAAACATTCTAAAAAACATATTATAGGTTTTAAGTTTGGGGTGTGATTATAAATTTTTTAATGTGTTTAAAGGGGTTGTTGACTAGCACTTTTTACACATTTTATATTATTGATAGACATATGCTTCCACACAATTATTTCATCTTCATCCTGGTATGAAAATTACTACAAATCATTTTCGTCAATAAACCAAATAGTGAGCTGTAGACTATTAAAAAAAATAGAAAAGTCGTAGGGAAAAAAAACTGCTTGGAGCCCAAACACATAATAGTTCAGTCAATTGCAACCTACAGCTTGTATTTTTTTTTTTTAATTTGAGGTATTTAACATACACTTTCTGAACTGACTGATTTTATTGGCACACGAGAATTTCTATGAGCGAGAGCGAAAGGGATTTCCAATTTTGCCGGGAAATTTATTTTCCCATAGGTTCCAGGGTTCTTTTGCATGCCACCATCGACCGACGGCTTTACTTCATCTTAGAAGAAAGTTATGCGACGGATTTTTATCACTCAAGGAAGATCCATCACCCTGGCTGGGTTTAAACCCACGAACATTGGGTCCTGAAGCAACCACTTTATCCCAAGACTACCGAGATCGACTACAGCTTGTCGTTTAGTCATTCACAAACTACGGCTTGTAGTTCAGTCATTCGCAAGCTACAACTTGTAGTTCAGTCATTCGCAAGCTACGACTTGTAGTTAAGTTGTCCATGAGCTACAGCTTGTATTTCAGAAGTCCCTATGTAAGCTACGTAGTAAAGTTCAATCATTCCCGATCTACAGTCTATAATTCAGTCGTTTACGATCTACAGTCTTTCATAGCCTACTTTTTGTAGTCCAGTCGTTTATGACTTACAGCTTGTAGTTCAGTCGTTTGAGATCTAAAGCCTGTTGTAGTTCAGCCATTTATGACCTACAGCTTGAAGTTAATTCATTCATGACCTATAGTTTGTAGTTCATTCATTCATTCATGACCTACAGCTTGTAGTTAGTTCAGTCATTCATGACCTACAGCTTATAGTTCAGTCATTCATGACCCAGAGCTTGTAGTTCAGTAATTCATGACCCAGAGCTTGTAGTTCTGTTGTTCTTGACCTACAGCTTATAGTTCATTCATTCATGACCTACAGCTTGTAGTTTCATTGTTCTTAACCTACAGCTTGTAGTTCAGTCATTCATGACCTAGAGCTTGTAGTTCTGTCGTTATTGACCTACAACTTGTAGTTTCATCGTTCTTGACCTATAGCTTATAGTTCAGTCATTCATCTGTGTGTGACCTACACCCCACAATAAAATGGGGCAGTTAAATATATTGGGACAATAATGCTTATTGCATGAAGTTGTGGGTTATTGGAGAGGGGGGTAAATAGCTTTACTGAACAAGGCAAATGTCCAACAATGAACTTTCTTTAAACCCAAACAAGAACACATAGTAACGCGATTCAGAGAAGAAGCTAAACTCTAATGTCATATTCTGAAAATTGAACAATGACACCTAGACACGGGGATCGAACCCGGGACCTTTGGCTTAGTACGCCAATGATCTTACCACTGAGCTATCCAGGATTCGTCTCGTGCCCATGGTCATTCTTCACTCATATTTTAAGATAGAGTCAACGTAGCCAACGATTTCTACACGTCCATCATAAACTCTATTCATCTCAAAACAGTAAGGCTGTTTTATGTGTGTAAAAAATGTATTTATCTCAAAATAACCTAAACATATTTCATCAACAAGATCAAAACATGCATTAATATTTCCTTGATAAGTTTATGGTTTAAAACTTTTTTTTTTAGAATCTTATTTTCAAAACACATTTATTCTTCAGGAACTATTTTTTTAAATTACTTCTGCATATTACTCAAACAAACATTGTTAAATAAATTGAACTGTTTTGCTAGCAGAAAAGGTGAGACTACTCAAACTGTATGCAAGACATTGGCATTTCTCAAATATATAGACTTGTGTTTACAAATTTAGACCACTATTTAGAGATTTCTATGCATAAATGTCCATCTCTAACAGTGTTCCTGTCTGTTAGAAAGTTGATTATTGGGAAGATGTTTCATCGTTGGAGCCCACGTTATTTTGCCGGGGAAATATATACTGCCCGTTATAAAGAAGAATCCGCTATCAAGAGCTGATTGTTAAGGGAGATTTCACTTTGTAGGATTTTTATGGAAATAGCTTTTTATAAAATACAAACTTATTTTTTGGGGTCAATATTGATAACATTTCATTATTGTTCTTTTATAGTTATTGATAATATCTATCAAAATTCAGAGCTGCAGATCACATGAATTTACATATGATTACATGAAAGTATTTATTTTATTTATTATTTGGCACCGCGTCTTACTACCCGTTCGGGTTATACGCTTTAAGTACTAATTACGCTAATGGATTAGGAATTGGGAAGGTTGAATTAGAGGAAGTGAACCCGCATTTGCGTGGAGGTAGAGTGGAAAACCATTTAGGAAAAACCACCCCCAGTTCACCCGACCGAGATTCGAACCTCGATCTCCCCGTCCTCAGAAGTAGAGCTAAACACGACTCCCGCGTTAGCCAACTACGCCACCAAGGCGGGTTACATGAAAGTAGATCTAGTAACTTTTCTAGATGTCAAATAAGGCTCTTCTTATAAATGATGGTGGCTTGAAAGTCCTAGGTTAATCCTCAACAGGGAGCTAGAAAAGTTTTTTTTTCCCTACAGTGCTTTCTCATTACTATGCTTTTATTTAGTGAAGTAATTGGTTTGTTTTATTAGATGTCTATGAATAGGCCTACATTTTTCACTTTCAACGGAAATTTTTTATTTAAGAAAAAAAAAGTTTTGATCAACCAATGAAACGTCCTTAGCACTCTAGTGTCTATCATTTTACTTTGATTACCGGTTTGAAAATAAATTGGCTTACGTTAAATAATAAAAAATAAAGTTCTTGTTTGTAAGATTGCTTTATGGTTGTAATAAGACTCTCTACCTATTGTGAGTAAATCAAACCTTAAACCAGGGATGTGCAAACTTACCTTTAAAAAAAATTAACACACATGAATAGGTTTAAATATATTGAGAATGTACAACCATAAAAAATACCTTAGTGGCTTAGAATGTTTTAAGTTTGTCCAGAATATTTTTATGATAGGGTGTGAAATGAGCTAAACCACTTTATATACAATAGAAAGGTAGCGCCATGTGTTAGCAATGACATAATCAAATTCCTACATCACCTTGTACATAGGAGTTATATTTTAATACAAAAACAGCCAGACATGAGTATTTTTTTAAATAAGTAGATTAGTTATGTTGATTGAACATTGATTGATGTGTTCTTAATTAAAAAGTTTATTTATTGCTTAAAGTTTCAAAATGTGACCTGACTTTAAACCACTTCCATATAGCTTTGTGTATGTAATGACCGCACTGGCTTGAATAGTGAGTATGTTACAAGCTCGGCCAATCAGATGTCTTTCTCCAGCTGGTTCTACCGTATATTATCTTTACATTTTAGTGAAACTGTGAATGAGTTCCCAGAATTGTTTTATAATCTAGGTTAAACTGTAAGGAGAGAGAAGATAGATGCTCATCAGTAAGTCTGTTTCTAGAGAGCATGTTTCCTAAGTTTCATTGTTGAAAATACTCGTTCGAATGAATATGAGGATGCAAACATTGGCATCTATTTTTTGCCATGATTTACACAAGTTTGGAAACTGTCCATGAAAAGGCAATATATTATTTAAGCCCACAATGACTTAATTTTATAGGTGAAAGAAAAAACTTTTTAGAAGATGTAAACCACAAGTTAATAAAATAACTCAATTTCACCAAATTTGTGTGTTGCAACATTTTGCAGTTTAATGAACAAAATGCTTATTTTGGCATGGTTTTATAAAAATACAGTTTTGTTGTGTTTAAAAAAGGTCTGCTTCACAAAGAAAAACATTTAAATCATTTATCCCGCAAGTCATATTGAACACACCAGCGAACCATATTTGGCATGCAGACCGTAGTTTGCCCATCCCTGCCTCAGGGGAACATTCCAAACCTGCGAGCAATTTCCACACAATGGTCACACCTGTCACCAGAAAGAGATGGTAAAGTAATGAGGCTAAGAAGTCAGCCGGAATGGTGCCTCAGGTTAACACCGTTACACTAAAACACCGTGGCTAATAGACGATCAAGTGTCTGACCACCAGAGCATGAACATACCGGGAGAAGAATGAAGAACCACAACACCTGCATCAGTGGCCAAATGATCTAAGGCGTCACTATTGAGATAGCCTGGTGTACTAGTGATGGGAATATCAGGTTCGAATCCTGGTCAGGTCTTGTGAGGGTGATTTTCCCTAAACGTTTTTCTACTCTCCTTACACCAGTAATTATCATATATATGTGTAGCCTGAACAGGTAGTAAGAATTGGTGATTAAAAAAAAAAGGCAAGTTACAAATTTACAAGAGTGTCTCCTAACTCTGCCACTACACTGAATATCATCTGTGAGGGAAATGCATGATTACTATTGGGAAACAGCCTTGTTATTAACTTGTTTGCATGTGGTCAATCTTCCCTTAAATATAAAACAAGTTTTACAACGCTGGTTCATCAAGGTTACCAGTAGCTCTTTCTTAATCCCAGAACATCATCTTCTGACATAACTGAAAGAGAGGAGATTTGGCAACTGAAAGAGCGAGAAGATAAAACTTTTCTCCATAAAACCTGGAGTTAACTCAGAAGTGATATTCGTTGTAGTCAATAAAAACAACTCGAGCTATTTTTTTCCCACAGTATCCTATCTATCACACATCTAGGATTCCCGCATCTAATCATACAAAATGTTGCTGGGATGAGGATGGTAACAATTTAGAGGCATGTACTCATTTGCGTGGAGAGAGAGTGAAAGATTAGTTAAGGAAAACTAAGGTCAGTATACACAACCAGGATTAAAACCCTGACCTCTCTGTCACTGATATAACAGATCAGATACCAAATTATGTATTGGAAAGTTAAGTTTTATTAAGGGGCTTTACATATTTTAGCCATGGCTAAAAAAACAAGTTTATTTGCCATCATTCTGTTCTACTTTCATGCATATTGAGATTTATCAGGCAATCTAAGGCTGATTCAATCTGATAAATATAAAGTCAGGAATCCACCAAAAGAGCATTTTAAGGAAATGTTTGAAATGTTCATGAAGGGTTTTTATTATTTGCAAACATTTTTACTAACTTTGTCTCCACCTGACAAATTTTTTCAAATAGTATTGAGTTTGCAAACATTTGTTATGGATTGATAGTGCATTTCGTGCTGTAGCTAATAAAATAACTCCCCGAGGAAAAGCTCTTGCTTGCACAGTATCAATCATAGTCATGAATGATTTAATTTAATAAAAAGAAAAAAGATAATATGAGAAATAATAAACGAGAGGCGCTAGCTAAGCCTACAAAACAGAGAACTTGAAATTTTATGAATGATAATAAAAAGAGCCCTGATAATGTTTGCATGCACATGTGGACTCGTCTGAATTCATCTTCACTCAGCATACACAAATTGTGCAGATTCTGATTTGCCTTTTAAATATTGACATCGCTTGGAACATCAGCAAACATTCATAAACATCTAATAACAATGTTTGTATGTACGCGTTTTCTCTACTCCACTGAAAATGTATTATGTAGGATGATTTTTTTCAAATACCGTAAATGTTTACTGACACTTTGTGGGTAGGTGGATACCCCAGCTTAACATAAACAAGTTTATTTATTACTATCTCTTGCCTCTCACTCTGATGGCGCTTACTTCAGGTTTGCCACTATTTTCTTACTACCAAATTTTCTGGATTTTGCAGGTTTTCAAGAAGGAATTCTCATTTTTGAAAGGAGTTTAGAGAGAAGAAAAGAATTGTAAAATTTCATTTTTCATCAAACTGATTAATTGTGAAGTCATGTAAATTAATGTTTAAATGAGAATGATTTAAAATTAATGGGAATACACCTTTTATTGCTTCACAACCCTTATTTAAGGGGTAATAAAATATGTTTGAATCAGCATGCTTAATTCTTCAATCCTCTTTTCCGTACATCCAAAGACTTACCATTTTAAGCCTTTAGTTAACTGCCCCAAATTAACAAATATTTAAGTATTTTTACTAGATTTTATCAAATTCCACACACACCCACACCCACACACCCCCACACCCCC
>CABFVX010000250.1:203035-226599 GCA_902151425.1 Timema shepardi | reverse complement strand
CACCCACACCCACACCCACACCCACACACCCACCCACACACACACACACACACACACACACACACACAAAATTCTATGTGTTTTCTTGGTGTGTATAGACCTTGTTAGTTTACAATGTTATAATTTTGAACTTCATCAGGCAGCATAAGATTTTGACTGATTGATTATTATAAATAAAACAAAGACATGTTTGATTGGTCAAAATCCGCCTCGGTGGCGTAGTTAGCTAACCTGCTGGTCGTGATGAGCTAGACTGCTGAGGAGGGGGAGATCGAAGTTCGAATCTTGGTTGGGTGAACTGGGGAGGGTTGTTTCATAAATGGTTTTCCACTCTCCTTCCATGCAAATGCGGGTTTACTTCTTCTAAATTCAACCTTCCCAATTCCCAACCCTTTAGCGTAATTAATACTCAAGCATTTAACCCGAATGGATAGTAAAACGGAGTGCTAAATAGTAATAATAATAATAATTGGCCAACAATGGCATATACTGTAAGAATTAAACATGTCATAATTATAGAGTTTAAAATGTGGCAAGGATATTATTAATTTTCAATATTGGATCTAATTCTAACATTTTTATATAAGTAATCTAGGGGACCTGGTGATCTAGGGGTAAAGTGTCAGACTTCTGTATTAAGAGTCTGAGATTAAAATCATGGTACTAGCAGATTTATCTAATTACCAAACCCTAAAATGTAGGTCCCCTCTGCTTTCTGCCATCATCATTCTCACGTATCATCCTATCATATGGAGATAATGGAGTTCACCTTAATGGTGTCCCCACCTCAGAAATTAACTCCTTCATAAGCCCAGGAAAGCAGTGGTCGAATGGCCAAGATCTAGAGCATTAGCCCCAACCCCATATAAGTAATCTCCTGATTATTTGTATGCCGATTATCAGTGCATCGACCAGCTTTTTTAAAAAAAATCTCTAAGCTATGTGTGAACCAGATATTTGACCAAATTGCAGAGTTCAGAAGGGTCATTGCTGACTTGGTAGTCTGGCTAAAGTCAGTATATTTTTTTAGCAATAATCCTGTTTGTTAATAAAGTGTTGATTTGAGATTTACAGCAAGATTAAATGTATTATTAAAATTGATTATTAATGTCATTAGAACATCTGAACAGATCCTTACATTCATTAAGTCAGATAGTCAAGTGTTGGAGGTAGCAATTAATTTATTACTACCAAATTTGTTGGGTTTTACATATTTTTCAAGTGATGTCCCTGGTATTTAAAAAAGGATGGTTTGGTCCACTTCCCAACCAAATAAATTCAGGGAGTGGACTTGAATCGGCATACTTAATTCTTCAGTTAACTTATTTTTATATTCAAGACTGAGCTTTCAAATATATATGAAAACACAGGGATATATATGTCCATGTTTTTGTGTTTTTTCCAAGATACAAAACATTTTTGTGTTTTCTTGATTCTGCTGGTTTCCCAGATGCTTAGAAATCCTGAAAATGTATTGACTTCAAATTAAAATTTTACTCTGCTTTTACTACATTCTTCGCATTGATAGCCACCCTGTATCCTATGTTTAGGTCGTCTTGGCAGCCTCCATAGTCCCGTGGGCACTACAAAGTCCCCACCTACCGAGAGTGTGGGGACAGGGTACTCCGTTTCATTTGTTCCCCTGTTCAGCCTCCTGGCTAACTTCCTGCCTAAAATGTTGGCACGGTTTAGTGGGTTTAGTGGACTACAGCCGCCAGGCAGCAGGAGTGAGACAACTGCCCCTAGCATACGCACTGCTACCACAGGTAATACCAACTAAAGAGCTTAAAATAACAAATAGCAAAGCTCAGTGTTTCTCAGACAGTGATTTCGGGGGGTACGCACGTACCACCTAGTTTTATTAATCAAAACCATTTTTGGATAGTAGTTAAGCAAATTAACGCAGATTCTGACAATGTTTACATAGCTTTGATAGCTGATAAGCCTTTCTTAATTGTTGCAGTTTTGTTCAGTTTCCAACTGCCTATTTATTAAAATTTTAAACAATGCTTTACAATATAGAAGATTTTTTATTATTATTTTTATCAAGAGCTGACCCCAAAAGGGGTATGGACTGGCAAAAATTTGGGAAACAATGCCATAGTACATTCAGAATATCATGGCCATATACCCGCTCCGATGGACATGCAGACTAGAGCATATAACTCTTTTTGTTCTGGTTTGACGGTGATACGGAAGTCAGGGTTTTACTCCCAGCAAGACATTTTAACCTCAAATCTCTAGCCCATTAGTACAATTAAATGTGTATAGCCTAAAAGGGTGCAAAGAACTATTAGTTTCTAGTTGCAATATTACCTCTTATCATTCAATAGAGTTTCACAACCAAAAACCACTGTCACTGACATTTAGTTCCTGTTTAGGCTTCATTATCTAATATAATATATAAATTGTACAGGTTTATTTTTTTTCATTATGCGTGACTGCTTGTTTGGGTTATTGGAACTATATTTTAAAAAAACACACACTAATCAAGTGTGTATGAGAAAGGTATAATTTAGAGAATATGTACCTGAATTTGCATATGGAAAGAATGAGAAACAATTTGGGGTGGGGAGAGAATTGATCAAAGTTTGGGCCCCAATCTTCCTGTCATTGGCATTCCAATGAGTGACACCTTAGAGCCATTCAACCATAGAAGCGAATAGTTATATAAAAAGTTAATGTAATTTTTCCAGCCCCCCTGTTGCAACCAGACAAAGCGCCCAAAGCCACACCCGAGGAAAGGACCGTTGTGGAGAGCGACTACATTCAGGTGAAGGGGAGTATCTGCAGTCCCCTCCACTTGGGTCAGTGGCGTGACCTGAGTAACTGCCGCCAGTACTATGTGTGTGAGCTGAGCGCGCATGCTTCCGAGATGTGCAGGCCAGGCCTCACTCGCCATGAGGTAAGGTTCAATGATCACAACAATGGGAAAATAACCCCCCCCCCCCTCTTTGACCAAAATTTGAACCCACAATCTTCAGATATAAATGAGAAGTCTTACGTGTGGAGCTTGTTCTTTATTCCTGAGCAAATATTGCTTAACTGAGAAATGAATGAATTTGAAATAATTTTTTCTTTTCTTTTTAATCACCTCATCTTACTAAGAGTTTGGCTTGTATGCATGTATATTATATACTAATTACACTAATGTACTAGGGATGAGTGATGTTGAATTTAGAGGAAGTGTACCAGTCTTTGAAAAGAGGGAAATTGTAAAACCATTCTAGGAATAACCATCCTCAGTACCCCCAACAAGGATCGAACCTCGATCTCCTTGTCATTGACAGTCTAAGTCTAGTCTACTGTGTGAATGACACCCTAGACCATGCGGTCACTGAAGCAGGTAAAAATTACTTAAGTAGGATTAAATTATTTTGACATTGTAATAATAAAGTCGATTTATTGATTTTTTTTTTCTTTTATAGATTTTTTGGAAAAATTGTCAGTATTACAATTTTTTTTAAATTAAGGGGGCAAAAAGTTTGATAGTTTGGGAACCTTTGATTCAAAATGATATTTCACAATATTATATCAAATTAATTATAAGTGAACCTAGGCTTCATGGTAAATTACTGAAACAATATCCGAAACTATTGTTAATGCATTTTAGTGGGGATATTCCCTCTTAGATATCATATTCTGAAAATTCTGTAAATGTTTTCAGATGTCAAGACAAAGCAACAATATAGATGATGAGGAGGTAACAAAAGGATTGAAGATTGAGGCACTCAGCAACTCTTGCGTATCCATGATAGTGTACAAATGTCCCCGCAGATTTGTGTACAATGACGTCTCGGAATCATGTGAGCCCGGCCAATCGCAGCTTTGTCAAACCTGATGATCTGATCAACTGTATAAACCCTCAGCCGGAAACTTAGACTGTGTGATCAAAAGTTCAAAACACTACCACTCATAATGTGGGCCTGTGCGCTTGGTCAAATTTATTTATTCTGTGATGTGTTATTTATGTTATTATGTAGACCTAAGGTTTTTTCTTGATATGTGCAAGATTTTCCCTTCGTTAATATTATATATGCAGCTACATAAAATCACTGTGTTTTACTAGCCGTTCTGGTTCTACACCTATGTAATAATTATACTAATCTATTAGGGATGATGAAGGATGAATGTAGAGGGAGTGTACTTGCATTTGTGTAGTGGGAGAGGGGAAAACCACCATCAGTACACCTAACGGGGAGGTTCAAATCTCAATATTTTCATGTCATCTGCAGTCAGGTCTATTGTAAGACCATGCGTCCACTGAAGCGGGTTTTAATGTTTATTGAACCAAGATAATTTGAGCCCTTTTATTAACCATTATATTTACTTTTACAAGTGTTTAAAAACACACCCACAGTCAAATCAACAGTACATTGTGGATGGATTCTATTTTATAATTTAATCATTTGTTACTAGGTGTTCTGTTTTGTGACAGGCCCATTACTTAAGTCAGTGAACTTAGACCACCAATGCGCTCTGACCTCTGCCTCCTCCTTCAGCTTCCAGAATTTCCTTATTTCCTTCAAATCATCCAGCATTTGAGCCCTACCCCTTCCTAAGTTCCTCTTTCCCTCTACCTTTCCTTCTATGACATCATGCAAAAGACAGTTCTCGCTAAGGATGTGTCCGATCCAGTTTGCTTTGCACCGAAGAATCACATCCAAAATGGATCTCTTCTCACCCACTTTTCTTAGGACTTCTTCATTTTGTCACCCTGTCTGTCCAACTGATCTTCTCAAGTCTTCTCCAGCACCACATTTGAAAGCTCTCCGAATATTTCTTTTCCATCCTCCTAAGAGTCCAAGTTTCTGCTCTATACGGCACAATTCTCCAAAGATAGCATTTCATAAAGTTCTTCCTCAGTTCGAAACTCAACTTGCTAGTCAGCAGTAACCTCTTCTTTTTGAAAGCTTCCTTGGCCATGGCAACCCTTGACCTAATTTCCTTGGTGCAGTAGAGATCCTTTGTCAGCAGACTTCCCAGGTAATTTTTTGAAATCACCATCACTTTTGACTTGTAGATGTTGATCTCCATGCCCTATCTTCTCCATATCTTCACCAGCCGGTCCAACATTTCCTGCAACTCTTCTTTACTTTTGGACAGCAATGCTTCATAATCTGTCTATTTTATTGTGATTTGCGTCCTCCTATCCTGAAATTGCCATGTCCCTCTAGGACTTCCCTGACCAGCCACTCTCCATACAAGTTGAACAAACTGTGTGACAAACAGCATCCCTGCCTCACTCTTCTTCCTATCTCAACACTGTTGCTCTCTCCATCATTCAGCCTCGGCTTCACTCGCTGTCCCAGGTACAGCCAGTCTTCTGTCCCTCCATTTCTTCCATTTCACACCATCAAGCGCTTTTTCCCAGTAGATAAAACCAATGTAGACTTCTTCCTTGACTTCCAGCACTCTCTTTGAAACTATTTTCAGCATCCTGATGGTATCTCTGGTTCCTTTTCTGAATCCAAATTGATCTTCTTTCATCACACTTTATATTTTCTGTTCCAGTTCCCTATTGATTATTCTTGCCACAGTCTTCCCCAAATGAGAGTTGAGGCTGATGGTCCTGTCTGTGGTCACTGCATTTATTGGATAGTTTCTTCTTCTTTTGAGCCACCATGGTTACGCCTAGAAAATCCTTGGTCATTCTCCTGTTTCGTAGATTTTATTTATAATTTAGAGGGAGTACCTGAGATAGAGGAAGCAAGACTGAGATGGTATGGGCATGTAAGCAGGATGGGAATATAGAGGATGCCAAATAAAATGTTGGAAATGAAGTATGTAGGAAAAAGACCACAAGGGAGACCAAGAAAGAGATAGAAGGAGCAGATAACAGAAAGTGTTCAAGTGAAAGGAAAAGAATTGGATGAATTAAAGGAGGAAGAATGGTGGTCCATATCATTGTCTAATAGTTTTTTCATTTCTTTCCTCACATCATCATAGAAATCAGATAGTTTGGACATGTTATTTTCTAGTTTTTTTAGTACTTTATTGTTCCTCTCTGATCAATTGGATCAATTTTAATATATGTTAGAGATGATGATATAGATCTACATGATGAGCACTTCCATTATTTTTGTCTAAACAATGTAATTCTTCGGTAGATCGATTCAAATAGCCCAGACTCATAATGATGATAATTTACACAATTGTTTAACTTATTTTTATGCTTTATTTCTTTATAATCTAGCCTATTTATTGAAGGACATTATTATTTTGCTTAGGCAGGGTGTTCAGCCAAACTATATTTTTAAATGCCCTGACGTTTCCAGGTTTTCCAGATCCAAATTACTTTTTTCCAGACCTCTCTATATCAATGTTAAGTACATTACAAAAATCATTTTTTAAGATCACAGATTAATATAGTTTTTTTTTTTCTAGATACATACACATTCTGAAATTGTGTTAATCAATAAAGGGATTAAATGATTTCCGCCTATGGGGAAATGGATTATTTTAAGTTCAAATAAATTTCAGTAAAATGGTATTGAGCCATTCTTAGTTTCTTCTACTTAAAATGTAGGCCTAATCAAATTTTCGAGCATGTGAATAACTATAACTCAATTTTGACTAAAGACACGTGGCAGAAGGGCGAAAAGACACAAAACTCACTTGTTGACCTTGAGAAGTGATATTAGTCTGTTCAGCAGGGGCAATGGTTTAAAAGTGATCCCAGGTTGGGATTAACTGGAAGAAAATGGTTATGTTGACAAATTGTAAAAAAATCCAGAAATTTCATAAAATTCCCTGATTTTTTCCAACCGTTTCCAGCATGTTTAATAAGGTGCCTCCATCTTCTTCTGTACTTCCACCATTCTTGCTTCTTGATTCGCTTCCATTCTTCTCAAATCACTTACAAATCTGCTCCTCCCAACTCTTTCTTGGTCCCTCTTGCAGTCTTTTCCCTAGTAGATACTGCATCTCCATCATTTTCTTCGGTGTTCTCTTCCTTTACATCCTAATTTCATGGCCATACCATCTTAGTCTTACTTCCTCTACTATCGCATGTACTCCCACTCTTTACCAGATAAGTTTATTTTTCCTTTTTCTTTACTTTTATCAATTTCCTTTACTATAAAATTATTCAGCCACTGGGCCTTCTCACACTTTACCAGATAAGATAATTCCTAATCATGTTTCTCCTCGTCACAGCTAACAGCCTCCTGACAAACCTCATTACCATAGCTTCAACTTTCCTAGCCTCTCTTACATTCAATGTTCATATTTCTGCTGCATATGTGAGAGTAGGTAAATAGTAAAATATGCCCTATATAAACAGCACTTCCTTACATTTCAAGGGCACTTCTCTTCTCCATAGCAGGTCTCTTACACATATATAGAACAGAGGCCCCTGCTGCTTATTAGATCCTCAATATTCTCAACCTTCAACTCAATCTGCTTTCAAAATGTTTGAAACTCTGTACCTTTCTCAGATCTACTCCATCAAACTTAATAGCTTCACTAGCCCTTATCCTCTTCCTTGTCATTACCATCTCCACTTTGCCGTGTTGAATTTCATCCCACACAGAGTAATTTTTACTAAACGATTTTCCAAACTCCCTACAAACAAATGTGGGTACACTTCTTCTAAATTAACTTCACTCTTTCCTAGCACATTAACTTAAGTAGTATATATGCGTGCAACCCAAATGGGTATTAAGATGCGGCACTAAAATAAAATAAAACTCTTTTCTAGCTTGAAACAATTGTGAGAAGGAATACATAAACACTTTTTCCGTGGCTAAAGCCTGTAATCAAACTATACCAACCGAGCTACCACTACTGTTGGCACAAGGGTAGTGCTAACATTTGCTAAGAAATGGTGTAATGTGGGCAGCAAAATGAACTCTCCAGCCGTTTATCTCATTTTCCTAGTCTGGAGCCGCTACCTATTTATTCAAGTCACTCCTCATTTGTCCTCATGTGGCTGAGTTGGATTTCATTCCAGACCCACTGATTAACAAAAATATTGTGGAAGCGCCGGAAATTTAACCCCGGACCTCTTTATCTGTAGTCAGGAACTCTGATCACTAGTTCAGAGGCGTTTGGAATAGATAAACATATGACTAAAAATATTTTTGGGAAATACAGGGTACTCCACCGTAAGGTAGAACAATTTATTCACATAAAAAAATCCTCAGATTTGAAATGAGAATATTAAGCTTTAAGGTTCATATAGATTAGACCAGATTATACAAATAGTGGATTTGAAAACTACTGTTATGTTTTTCACTCACCCTGTTTCTGTGTATCCAAACTAAGATATTCATGAAGAAGTGTAAACTGCTCATTCTCTACTATCTCCGGGAACCTGTACCTCAACAGCTTCACCAGCAAGTTGTTGCCTCTGTTGGTGGACAGGTTGGACTCCCTGGATAGAAGGGAATTAAGAGTGAATTCCTTGACGCACATTTGGGATGCCACAATTAAATGATTCAGAATCAGAGTTTCAAATAATACAAAGCAAGCATCATGCATGCATCAGGATTAGAAGTGATATGTTAAGTCCACTTTATTCTGTTCAAAGCCAACTCATGAAATATTATCAAAGCGGAACCAAAGTTCGACTATTATTTCTTATTCTATCTTATCTATGAGGGACTATCCCCACTAAAATCCATTAACAATAGTTTCGGCTATTTGTTTCATTATTATTTCTTAGTTGTTTTATGCTTGAAAATATTATATTGTGGTTATTAATATAGCTTTATGCACAAAAATTAATAGGAAAAAGTTTTATTATAAAATGGCAATATTTCCGTTTATTCTGATAAATCAAGTTATTATCACAGAGTGCAATTCAATTCATATATGAATATTTATTTGTAATATATATATAAAAGCTCAAAATGGCAACACATGACCATAAATTAGGTATTTTAGCTAACAATATTTATGGAGGCGAAGCTTTGTAACTGTCAAAAGGCGGAATTTTTTCGAAACGAGGTCGAAGCTGATATTTGTTTCAAATCCAAGTTAAAGTTTTTAAGCTTCACACAAACACCCCTAATATTATACAAAGCATCTGTTATGGTGACAGCTAATTACCCAGCCTTCATTTATTTTATAATACATATCTATATCTATGTCCAATGAAAATCTGATAAGCAGAACCTGAAAGTATGGTCAAAAACTATGTTTTGTAGCTGCCATATTGACTCAAAATAGTGAACATACATTTTAATTGGCATGTATGTTAACCAGATGTTTGAGTTATGTCCATGCAAAATTTCAGCACAATCGGTGTAATGTTTTTTTACGTGATAGAGTAAAAGCTAAGAAATAAGATTTTTGTAGCCACCATTTTGAAATAAAATGGTGAATGTAAAAAATTAATTGACCTATATGTTAACCGAACGTTAAAGTTATGTCCATGTGAGATTTCATAACAATTGGTGTAGTGTTTTTTGCGTTAAAGAGAGACAAATACCAACTCAGTGGGATAGGATTAATTATGGGGTCAGAGATTACAAGCATAGAAAATAAATAAGTAAACGTTGCTTTTATACTATCACCTCAAGAACATTATAGTTTGTTTGTGATTTGGTTGTTCACCCCTTTCTGTTAAATAACAGCTAAGAAGCTGAAATATTACTCGTTATTGTGTGACAGTGAAAGTACAAGAAAGGTGGAGAGAAACGTTTAAATGGAACAGACACAATATGGCATTTACAATGAAAAGAAGAACACAGTCCAAACTTTTGGGCAAAGAGGTAATGGCAGCCTCATGAAGAAAATTGATTTTTACCACCCAATCCCCCGACCTAGGTTTCATTCTATCGGAACTCATCAGGAGGGAGTGAGAAATGTGCAATGCAGCTTCCTATAAGAGGAAACCAAAACACACAAAGGGGAGAGAAAGTAAACTGGTAAAGAATGATAGGACACTTAAAGAGGTACATGTATAGGAATAAATAACATAAAGGATAAACACAAGAAGTGGACATTAGATGTGAATATATAATATATCTCTTTAAGGAAAACCTCTCCACTTTATGAGGAATTTTGTAACTACACATATTTGGAAGAAGATGCAGGAAAGGTGGATAGAAAACATATAAAAGGGCAACAATTTAAAGTGTAAATTGTGTTCTTCTTTTCATTGTACAAGCCATAGCAGTTATTCGCTTTTATATGTTTTTTTATCTACCTCTCCTGTACCTTCTTCCAAATATGTATAGCTTAATACATCATAAAGAAAAAAGGAGTTTTTCTTAAAGAAATATATTATATATTCGCATAAAATGTCCAGTTCCTATGTTTGTTGCTATTTGTTACTTTTACATGATCCTATCTAAATGTCTAATCATTCTTTACCAATTTCCTTTTTCTCCCTTTTGTGTCTTTTTAGTTTTTTCTTTTAAGAAGATGTACTGTGCATTTCACACTCCCACCTGATGAGTTCCGATAAAATGAAACCTAGGTCGGGGGATTGGGTGGTAATGTTCGATTTTCTTCAAGAGGCAGCTATTCATTTCCTCTTTGTCCAGTTCCAGCAATGTTAAGTGTGAAATGTGTTCATAGGCCTTATTGTGTTTGTTGCTTTTATATGTTTCTATACACCTTTCCAGTACCTTCTTTGAGTTCGTTCATATATAACATTTATTTATTACATAATATAGTATCTTACTTGCTGCAATTGACCTTATATTTTCTTACTTTTCTCAATATTAATGTTTTAAAATATAATTTCAAACTACTTATGAACCCAGCTACAAAATGGTAATTTGAATTCTACTGCAGATCTAACTCCAGATCACACACATTAGAATGAATTCAAACTTACTCTGTACAAATGACTTCATCTTCTGTCCTTCGGACAATGAGGACTGGCCCAGGATAATTGGTAAGAAGTTGGTAATTGTTCAAGTTGATGTACTCCCTTATGGTTGTTCGAACTATTGGCGCCAACAACTGCGGCATCTTCAAGATAGCCAGCGGCAGCACATCATCAAATGTTGCGTCCAGTATCTGATTGTAAAAACACATTCACTTAGTTTAACCATGTTACACCAAATATGTTTTGTATATTATGTCTCCCGAATGTTTCTTAGTAAATTTCATGATTTTAAGGCAATTTTGAAAAAACAAATAAAAGAAAGCTAGCCCTGAAAATAAATGGGTGGGTAATAGAAAACTCACATCAAACTTGTCTAGTTTGTTTTTATGATGATGGGGAGGTCAAGGTTGGCATCCTGGTTGGTTATAATGTGTCAACATCAACTGTTTTCAGGCTGTGGCCGGGTCAGTTTAGTAAAATACCTTCATTTTCCTCTTTCCTTCCACCATTCCTCCCCCTTTAATCGATTCCTTTCTTCTCCTCTCACACACTTTCTACTATCTCATCTCTTTCTTGGTCCCCCTTACATTCTTTTTCCTAAACACTTCATCTCCATCATTTTCTTTGGTATTCTCTCCTTTTTCATCCACATTACATGACCATACCACCTCAGTCTTGCCCACTCTACTATCTCATGTACTCTTTGTACACCCACTCTTTACCAGACAAGATGACCTGGCGGTTTAGGGATAAGGTGTCAGACTTCTGTGCTGGGGGTCTAGGGTTCAATCCTCAGTCCCGGCACAGATTTATCTGATTGCCAAACCCTTCCTCTACCTCTGACACGATGTGTATTAATCACAACTTGTGAATGTGTGGACTCTGACAAGACATATTGTGAATGTGGGGAATACCAGGTCTCCACCGTGGTTCGGACTCCAAGTTAAACTGTAGTGTCCTCCATTTCATCTCACAATCACCCTACCATTACACATTAGCGTAAGTGTGTATAACCCGAACGGGTAGTAAGACGCGGTAATAGTAATAATAATAATAATAATAATAATAATGTGTGGAATGCCGGCCTCCACCGTGGTTCGGATTCCATGTTAAACTGTAAGTCCTCCATTTCATCTCACATTCACCCTACCATTACTCATTAGCATAAGTGTATGTACAACCCAAATGGGTAGTAAGACACAGTGCTAATAATAATAATTTACTGGACAACTTCATTCCAAATCCTTCTTCACCTTGTGAAAGCTAGCATTCTCCTCTAACACTTCATTTCCAAGGCCACCACTTTTCTTGTCTATTTTAAATGGCTATTTTGAGTGATACTCCCGAAATAGCTTCCCACTCTCCCTCCATGCAAATGCTAATCCAGTTCCTCTGAATTCTACCTTTCTTATCACTACCCCCATTAGTGTAATAAAATGTGATTGGCATATAGATAGTATGCCATGGAGCTAAAAATACACAATGTCTCTCACCAAGCCCCTGATTTTGGGATACTGTGCAGCCGCCCAAGATGTAGAATATCCTCCAATGCTCCAACCAAACAAAATAATATTCTCTGGCAGGAAATTAAGCCTTTGAATGGCAAATTGCATAACAGCGTCTATGGCATTTTGTTCTTGATCCGGGTATGGTGTACCCTGAAATGAAAGCAATTCCAAATATTGATACAGTAAAAGAGCAAGAGTTAGTACATGAGATAGTAGAGGAAGTAAAGATGAAATAGTATGGTCATGCAATGAGGATGTTGGAGTACATGTAGATAGTAGAGGAAGTAAGGGTGAAATAGTATGGTCATGCAATGAGGATGTTGGAGTACATGAGATAGTAGAGGAAGTAAGGGTGAGATAGTATGGTCATGCAATGAGGATGTTGGGAGTACATGAGATAGTTGAGGAAGTAAGGGTGAAATAGTATGGTCATGCAATGAGGATGTTGGAGTACATGAGATAGTTGAGGAAGTAAGGGTGAAATAGTATGGTCATGCAATGAGGATGTTGGAGTACATGAGATAGTAGAGGAAGTAAGGGTGAAATAGTATGGTCATGCAATGAGGATGTTGGAGTACATGAGATAGTAGAGGAAGTAAGGGTGAAATAGTATGGTCATGCAATGAGGATGTTGGAGTACATGAGATAGTAGAGGAAGAAAGGTTAAGATGGTAGAGTTTAGTAATGAGGATGTTGGAGTACATGAGTTTAAGACCATAAGAGAGACCAAGAAATAGATAGGAGAAGCACGTGACAGCAAGTATGCAAGTGAGAGAAGAGGTGTGAAAGTAAAGAGAAAGATGGAAGCATTTTATTTAACTTTTCTAAACACAGGCTGGAAACAATCTATGATTATGATGATGATTATAATCATATTATTATTATTATCATCATCATCACAGCAAAATTCTAGTAGAGTGAAGTTTTAAGAATTTTAAAACTTTTTTTTGAGGTGAGGAGGTTGCATTTAAATTATTTTAAAGAAGGGTAGATACAAAGATATAAACCAAAAAATTTACAAAAAATATTTTCAAATGAATTAGATTTTTTTTATAAAGCCAATGGCACTATTATTTACAAGCTCGGTAAATTTGTTTTAAAGGAATTTTATAAGGAAACTACCTAGTTAACACCAATAGTGCTAAGGCTAATTTGTTAAAAATATTGTTTTTAAACCAAGAGAAGTTATTTATTTAAAAATTGAGTCCCCAAATTAGTTAAGCTACTTGGTAATTTAATCACTGTTTGATATAAATTACCTTATAGGTTTTTTAAGACCTCAAACTATTTACAAGTTTTCCAGAACAAAAATTATGTATTTTTACTAGTATTTTATATGCGAAGCTATTTATGAATATCTGGTTATTTTCACAGTTTTCTATTAAATTCTTGACACACGCATTATTAGAAATAAATTTGTCAGTGCTCTTTGCAAATGCATATGAATCGGAGGTAAAAAAAAATTACACTGAGTTATGTTATGCTAACTATTAATTTCGAAAATTATTGCAAAACCATCCTAAAATTCCAACGCCTTTTAAAAAATGTTCCTTATATTTCTCTGTCCCAATAAATGTTCCAACTTTTCCAGGTGTGTATCGAACCTGTTAACTTGGAAAATAATGGAGGGAAGCTTAATCACATCCCTTTAAAATAAAAAAAAAGTCAAAAACTTATCCAAAACTAAAAGTTGCTATCAATAAAATAACAAAATAGTTTGCACTTCCCAACTCCTTAAGAGGCAAGAATTAAATCTCAACCAGGCGTACTTTTCTTTCGATTGAGGTGGGACGATAAGGGACTTGAGAAATGTCAGTGCAGTTTTTATAACAAAAATATTTTTGATCAAATAAATAAAATATTAATTCAGTACAAACAAAGTTTAATTTTCTTTAAATGGTGATATCAACAGTTCTTGAATATCTGTCAAGAGTGTGATGGAATGTAATCACAAATTTTTCATTTCATTAAAAAAAGAAAAGGAAAGAGAAGAATGGCGCAAAAAGGTTATATTAATTTAAACATTGAAAGGAGGATAGAAGGTTGAGGACTACACACTTACCAGAAAATTGTAGGCTTCCTCAAAGTTCATAATTAGGAGTTATGTTGTGTTTAATTGTGAACTTTTGATGTCTACAATTTTCTGGTAAGTGTGTAGTCCTCACCCTTCTATCCTCATTTCAATGTTTAACTTTCATTTAAAAAGTTTGTCATCTAATGCTGTTGAGCTCATGACAGATATTCAACAACCGTTTATAAGACCATGTGAATAAAATTAAACTACCATATTGACCCAAAAATAAGCTGCCCCCAAATATAGACCGCACCCTAAAATTAGAATCACTTTGAAAGGAAAAAAATATTTATCTCTGAAAATGAATCCTTTAGCTTTTATAATATTCATATTATTTACGTGTCTTATTACTAAGACTTTTCATTTTTGGTTGTAACTAAAATACATAAAATCCAGTCTACGACCATTAATTTATCAATGTGAAAGGACAAACCCATTTTTACATCCATGATGAATTTTCGACCATGCCGAGAATCGAGCCCGGGACCCTTAGTTCGGTAGGCAGACATGCTACCGACTGAGCTAAGGTGTCAAAACTTTTTTTTTAATCATGCTTTACAATGTGTTATTTATTCAGCTCTTTAATAAGGAAGTGTACATTTTTGATATTTATTAGTACAGCAATTTAATTCTGACTTTAACTGTGAGGTAAGGAATCTAATAAAAGGAAATGCCTTTTCTTAAGCCCTAGATAAAATTTTGACCATTATTTTTCAAATAATATATATTATGTGTCAAATAAAGTTGAAATTTAAGAGTAATATTTTATAACAAAATATAAATAAATATTTTAAGTATTTATTCAAATAAGCCACAGCCCGCAAGAATAAGTCTCTAGAACCATGCATGAAAAGTAGTAGTTATAGCGATGGAAGGTTAGACTTTTCATTATATCAACCATTTTGGCTTGTAAGTTTAGTTTTTATTATTAGAGTCAAAGTTCATATATATTTAAAAACGTTTTTGAAACAGTAAAGAGCACCATTTGTTGTGGGGATTATAAATTATTATTAATGTATATTGATATATCTACATGTAGGCTAGTCCTCAAAGTTACTACATTTGTTACATATTATCTATGGGTGCAATTATAGACCGCACTAGGATTCTATAAAGGTTGTTTTTGAGAAAAAAAAGTGTGGCCTATTTTCGGGTCAATATAGTATATGTTTGTATTGAAGCAATATTTTGGTCGAAATAATGTTTTGCTATAAAAACTGTAAACAGAATGGACTTTTCTCGCGTTTCCTACATCCCCACCTTAAATGTTTCTCATCCCCCCTCTTGCTGAATGGGGATGGATTTCTCTTAACCTACCCTCATCATTTGTCACTTTTGTTAGTCATTCCAAGATAAGAGTATCCACAATAGGCAGTAAAATACAAATCATTAAAAAACAAATACATACCGTGCTGCCCCCGAAACCAGGATGGTTGTAACCTAATACTGAATAATTGGCTTCTATTGGTGTCACCATGACACCTATCTCGTAAAAACCAGCGTTCCCTTCAGCACATACCACCAAAATATTACCATTCTCATGCCTGGGAAGAGACAATTAAAAAAATTAATAAGTACACATGTTGAGTCTTAATTACCTTATTTTTGAATTGAGGCAAAATGGTGCCAAGCAGCTATATTAAATTAAACATTGAAAGGAGGATAAAATGTCAAAGTCTACACACTTATCCATAAGACCTACAATTTTCTGGTTAAGTTTGTAGGCCTTGCCCTCCCATGCTTCTTTCAATGTTAAACTTATTTTTAACTTGTAAACTAACCGAAAAACTATCATTACATAGGTAACATAACCTAGCCACAATGGGTGAAAAAGAAAAAGGAATGAAATTGTCTGAGAAAGAATTATAGTACAGGGAGTGCATAAGATAGCGGAGGATGCAAAGCTGAGATGGTATGGTCACGTAATAAGGATATTGAGTGCATGGGATGGTAGAGAAAGCAAAGCTGAGATGGTATGGTCATGTAATAAGGATATTGAGTGCATGGGATGGTAGAGAAAGCAAGGCTAAGATGGTATGGTCATGTAATAAGGATATTGAGTGCATGGGATGGTAGCAAAATCAAGGCTGAGATGGTATGGTCATGTAATCAAGAATGAAGATGTTGGAGTGAATGAGATAGCAGAGGGAAATAGGGTGAGATAGTATAGACATGTAATGAGGATTTAAAAAGAAAAAATCCCAAGGAAAATAATAGAGATGATGTAGGAACAAGTCAGCAAGGGAAACTAATAAAAATATGGGAGGAGCATGTAAATGCAAGTATGAGAACAAAAGGAGAAGAATATGGTATTGGAAGGTCTCTGGAAGGAAATGAAAGCATTTTACAGATAGTTGTAGCCTGGAAAAGCTAAATTAGCCGAGTGCCAAAATCAGTTTTTTCTGGCATTAAAAAAACCTGTTTTAATCCAGGACAGATTTTTGACTAAAAAAATTATATTTCTAGCTTTAGGGACTATAACAGTTGATGATAATTTGGTGATGAATATCACAGTGTCAGGATATTAATGTATCTAAGAGCTATTGTACTAATGCATATTAATATACTCGGTGACTCCTAGGAGTTATATAAAGTGATAACATTTTAATCAATTAAAAATTATCAGAGAGCTTTATAATATCAGACACCTTAGCTCAGTCATTAGCATGTCTGTTTACTAAGCTAAGGGTCCTGGGTTCGATTTTTGGCATGGCTGAAAAGTCTATCATTGGTAAAATGTGGGTTTACCCTTTCATAGTGATGAATTAACTGCCGGGGATTGGTTGTTGTGCTTGTCCTAGTCTTAAGTTAGATTATAAGGCATATGAAGCTATGACAGACCTAGCCAGCTAGTAGTGGAAAATATATGGCTTGAATATAAAAAAGACCAACAAGATGGAAACAGTAATGGATGTAAAAAAAAGATAACACTAAGTTTTGGTTGAATTGTTAAGGATGCTAAGATTGTTTTGAAAGGCCAGAAGACTCAAAGAAAGGATCTATGATACCGATTTTCATGAAAAGAAATAGGAAGAGGTGTACAAATTAGAGGTGCTAACAACATTTTGCCAACAATTTTTGAATATAAAAAACAATGTTTTCCTTTCTCTTTACCCTATCAGATATTCTGGAAAAAAACATTAATTTGAAATGGAGAAAAATTCTCTACATGTAGTGAAATATTGAATTTGTTATAGTAGTTCATTCAAGATTATTAATTCCTCACTCTAATCGTCATGTGAGGACTGTACCAGCACTTGAGTGACTGAATCTAAGAGCTTAGGAAAATGGCGGAGCACAAATAAAAGTAGAAACACTAACACATATTTACACACACTTCGGTATTTCAATGCTATTATAGCATCTTCCTCAGGAAGTAGTGGTAATTAGACAATAAGACACAATGTAATATGTCTCAGTTAAGAAGATGGGAACTGGCACATAAATGGATCACAAAGTCTAGAAAACCACCCAACCTAAATATTCACTTATTTCAACCCAAAGGCTACACCAGCACCACCTACCATCCATAGAATAATAGAGATACATTCAGAGAATTTGAACTCCACCAGAGATGTTTTCATCCTTAACAATCAAGTTGGCATCACTGAAGACAACATCCTGTTTTGTCTAATAACTATTTCCTTAGGAAGATACTATAACAGCATCAAAATATTGAAGTGTATGTAAATATATGTTAGTGTTTCTACTTTTATCTGTGCTCTACCATTTTCCTAATATTCTATCATTTTAATTATTACAAATTGTTTTTGCTCAATGAGCTTTACTTCATACATATGAATCTAGAAGCTGACGCGGGCCAGCTGTGACAGGCCCTCTCAAGAGAATCCATGCACAGTGTGAGATATCTATCAAGGTCAATGCCCCTACCATTCCATTGCTAGTTTTACAGTATAGTAGCGCATAGAGCCAGTCTGAGCGAATTGGCTATATGATAAAAGCTGTAACTTATATTAAAAAATATGTCATCAGTTTGTGATTTGCACAGTTTTTTCATGGAGCATTCCTTCAAGGATTAATTTCATGAAGTATGCAAAACTCTGAGAATAACATTAACCACTCCAGTTTCAACAGCTGAGTCAGAGCATAGTGTCAGTACCTTAAATGGAATCAAGAGGTTCCTTAGGAACACCATGGGACAGAACAGGTTAAATTTGCTGGCTCTTTGTTTTATACATGAGGAAACAATTGCTGAAATTCCAAACTTCAACAAGAGAGTGTCCGTTATGTTTGCCAGTCAGAAAAACAAGCATGCACAACTTTTGTACAAGTAATGCCATCACTTGATAAGTTTAATTCAAAACCTGTAATCTTTTATTCTTTTTGTTTGTAGATTTGTTTAAAGATTTTGTTATTCTATTTTTTTTAATTAGAAAAACTTAAATTAATTTAATTTGCTCAGACAAGGTGAGAAAATAATCATTATGGTAAGCTATGACCTGACCCCCGCCAAAAAGAGAGATCGCTCTCTGCGACTGGGGATGATGCTGATGTGAAATGTTCAAAAATGTATGAGAAGATATTGAAAAATAAAATAAGAAATAAAATGAAATAAAATAAAAAAAAGGGGGAAATAGGAACAGCAGGGAACAGAGGTCTATAATAGTCTTGATCTTTGCTATACAAAAGCTGATGGAAAGAAGGTATGAATTTGGGAAAAACTTGATTATGGTATTTATGGCTGTGGAGAAGGCATATGAAAGGGCGGATAGTTTGGAAAGTGATGGAGGTGGTCAAAACGGAAAGAGGAGTTGTAATGAGAATGAAGAGTATGCATGAGGATAACAGGAGTTGTGTTAAGAGTGGGAGAACAGAGAGGTTTCAAATAAAAAATGGAGTAAAGCAGGGGAATGCCTCTCATCATTACTATTTGTAATAGTAATCGAAATGGTAATGAATAAAGTGGCAGGAAATTTTAGGAAGCAAAGTATGAAATCCATGTTTGCTGATGTCTTGATGGTATGGGGGGAGAAGGAGGTAAATATAGGAACCGCTACAGGAATGGAATGAGGTAGTGAAAGAATGTAAAATTAAATTTAGCATGGTGAGGTGTGAAGTGGTGATAATGACCGGAAAGAGGATAGTAAAGCTATAAAGTTGGATGAAGTAGAGCTGACAAAAGGGCAAGAAGTCAAATATCTTGGAAGCATGATTGAAGAAAAAGGGTGAAGTAGAGAGAATCTAATGAGAATATGACAGCAGAGAGAGTTGTTCTATAGGTGTGGAAGAGACCTACTATAGAAAAGAGAAGTGCCCTTGAAGTGTAAGGAAGTTTTAAACAGCGCATACTTTGTACCAACTATCACATACGCAGCAGAAAAATAAACAATGAATGTTAGAGAAAATAGCAAAGTGGAAGCCATAGGAATGAAGTTTGTCAGGAGGTTGTTATCTGTCACGAGAAGAAACAGACTAAGGAATTAAATTATCTGAGAAAGGGTGGGAACTGAGGGAGTAAATGAGAGAGTAGAGAACGCAAGACTGAAATGGTTTGGGCTTGTAATTATAATAGAGAAGGAGAGGATTCCAAAGAATATGATGGAAGCAAATAAAGGAAACCCGCCTTGGTGGCATAGTTGGCTAACACGCTAGTTGTGTTGAGCTCGACCGCCGAAGACGGGGAGATCGAGGTTCGAATCTCGGTCGGCTGAACTGGAGGTGGTTTTTCCTAAACAGTTTTCCACTCTCCCTCCACGCAAATGTTGGTTCACTCCCTCTAATTCAACCTTCCCAATTCCCAATCCATTAGCGTAATTAGTACTTAAAGCGTATAACCCGAACGAGTAGTAAGACATGGTGCTAAATAATAATAATAATAATAATAATAATAATAATAATAATAATAAAATAAAGGAAGGTGTGCAAGTGAGAAGAAAAGAAGAGAAGCAATTACAGGTGAAAGAATGGTGAGAGGATATAAGAAGATGGAGGCATTTTACTAAACTTACCCGGCCATCAGCTGGAAACAGTTGTTGTTGTTGATGATGATGATGATGATGATGATGATGATGATGATGATGGTGGTGGTGGTGGTGGTTGTTTAATATGCTGTTTTGCACAAACAAGTTTAAACAAAAATAAAATTAGGTATAAAAGTTACCTGTTTCTCTTGTCTATGAACATAGAGTCTATTTCATTGCCATCTAAAGTTTGTAGCTTAAATCTCTCGCCAGAATGTTCCTTCACAAGTTTCATTCGCCCTTCTACCAAGAATTTGGCTGAAATGAAAAGAAAAAGTGGTAAGCTTTTAGAAAAATTGCCAACACATTAACAAATGTTTTATTTAATTTGTAAATTGCTCTTGGATATGGATTTGAAATCTGGAACTTTTACAAAGTTCTACCATTTGAGTTGTGCCTATTTCAGAGCTTTAGGTTGTACGCATATAGGAACTAAGCTAATGGAATAGGGATGAGGGATTTGAGAGGTTAGAGAATGAAAACCATTTATAAAACAACAAAAGAGCTCAGTACATTAATCCACTTACGCTAATGTGTAATGGTAGGGTGATTGTGAGAGGAAATGGAGGACCTATAGTTTAACGTTGAATCTGAACCACGGTGGAGGCCTGGCATGCAAAATAAATTATAGTTGGGTCAAATCCACCATGATAAAATCCGAATTTCAAATACAAATCTCTGCTTTAACTTCAAATCCCACATCTAAAATTAATTTTGGGATCTCAGAAAAAATAATGAACAGAAGAGGAATTTCATAAAATAAAAATATTAACTAAATGCTCAAATTCTTTCTTATAATCCATTCACTATAACATTAATACATTCAGTGTTAAATTACTTGTCTGGGGCCTCGTTAAGCTCATCTTTAACTATATTGGTTTTTAACCACCAATAAAGAGTAGGCCTATTAGAGCTCTAAAACTAATTTCACTTGAAAATGGAAATAAAAACTTCTTTTTAAAGATTTCCAGCAATGACTATCAGACACTTTAACTATATCTAATCTAATATTCAAAGAAAGTACCTTTTAGAATATAAAAACATATTTTTTGGTTGCCAACACTGATAGCATTTTTCTATATTATTTTAGTTATTTTATAGTTATTGATAATATCTATCAAAAGTGACAGCAGCAGATAACATGACTTGACGTATGAATACATGAAAGTAGATCTGGGCGCTTTCCTAGAGGTCAGATAAGGTTAATCATGACGATAATTTAACTGAATCTAATTTAAACCAGCATGGTTATAGGATATATATTTAGACATGCATGTCGGTTTAATGATCAAGTAATGTAGTGAAAGATGTTCCCTTACACATAGCATACTGCAGCATGGAGATGGAGCCAGGATACACCAACTTTAAACCAAATGTGTGAGCTACAATATAGCTGGCAACATGACAAGGCAGACCCATCACGTATGCCAGTGCTGAGCGACGCGTCGGCGGATGCCAAGGCCTGGATCTGTAATGGGAAAAGTGTTTATTTTAGTACCGCCTCTTACTACCTCTTCAGGTAATATGCATATATCACACTAATGAGTTAGACACGTGGAAGGTTGAATTTAATCAAAGTGTACCAGCATTTGCATGGAAAGAGGTTAAAAATCCTTAAGAAAAACAACACTAAGTACACCAGATCAGGATTCAAACTCTTATTTCTTTGTCTTTGGCAGTCTAGTTTATTGTTAGAGTGATGCCATAAACTAGCTGTAAACAGCCCGCAGGCCGCATGCGGCTCCTAGCCTCACTTTATGCAGCCCCGCAAGAGGTCAACATATTTTAAACTTATGCTATTGAATCTACTCAGAAGTAAGAACATCTAATTTTCTCCTTATGCATCACTAGTTGATTTGTTATAGATTCAATTTTTTACATTATCGAAATAACAAAAGGAATAACAACAATAACGTATTCAATAAATAAGTCTAAGCAATTTGAAATACAAAACAACACATGAACGAGTCAGTTTTCATGACAGTAGATTTTACCATACTGCACTTTTCAGGTTAGAAGGTGGTAGTGGGGGGGACACACACTGTCTGTACATGCAATGGCCTTTTTATGTTTTTTCTTTTGTAAACTTGTGCTTTCTTTCAAATAAATGATTCTAATAAAATTGAGTGTTTGTTTTATAAAAGTGTTTCTTTAGAAATTAAAACTTCAAATTTGGAATCTAATAGTTATTGCTTTTGTGACAAACTTTTTTTTTTAATATCAATAGCCTAGAGTTAGTTTAAGAGTAGCTGTGAAAGTTTTAAATATGTCTCATCAGTATGCTTTTCAAGCATCAGTTTTCACTAGAATTTATAACACTATTGGTAAAATAAAGATGGGGGGATAGGGAGGTGTATGCAAAGTTAGGTGGGTGGTTGGCTAAGTGGTGGTAAGTAGGGGGAATTTTGTCTTTAAAATCTATCAAAAGTGACAAATGCAGATCACATGACTTGACGTATGAATACGTAAAATTAGATCTAGCAACTTTTCTAACTGTCAGATAAGGTTCTTCCAATTAAAATTGGACTGGATTAGAGTTTGCAACATATTTCTTAGATTGCATTAAAGCCAAAAATTGAGCGTCTCATCTTAAACAGCCCTATGCACACACTAATTAAGAAAACTTAGTTTGAGGCATCTCATAAAACAATCCAAACAGGTATTATAATCACCGCAAATGGTGTGCCACAGTGACGAATAAGGTGCACCGTGAGGCCACATCTCAAGAGTTATAATTTACCAAAATTACTAATTGTTTAAACGATATATTTCCAAATGTTAAAGAAGTGGGTGCAGGAAAAGAACGTCAAACTTTAAGCTTGGAACATTTGAAGTTACAAAACTTCAGAACAAAATTAGTCTATACTCCATAGGCTACTTTCCTAATCCTAATTTATCACATAGCCCTTGGACTGGGTGCGTTACCCATATACTGCTGCAGCGGTACGGACCCAAAACACCCAGTGTGATGCTAAAGGTGTAGGCTTGTTAAGTGTACTGTGAGCTTAAAGAGTCGTGGCTAATCTCACCTATAGCCTATAGTATTAGTGGTCATAAAAAATAAACATAAATTAAACCTGAATTTTTTACATATTACTTATGAAAAACTTAGTGATTTAAGTTATAGAAGATTATAGAAGTGAAAATGTTGTGTAAATGTACAAATTTATTTTTTCACAATTTCTTAAGGAGGAGAGAGGGAGGGAGGGAGGGAG
>CABFVX010000250.1:156711-202837 GCA_902151425.1 Timema shepardi | reverse complement strand
ATGGATGGATGGATGGATGGATGGATGGATGGATGGATGGATGGAAGGAAGGAAGGATGGATGGATGGATGGAAGGATGTATGTATGTGTGTATGCATGTAAAAATTTTGGGTCATAATTTTTTTTAGTGTCGTATCTTAGTTCATGTTCAGATTATATGCATAATTATGTACTAATTACATGAATAGATTAGGGATATGGAAGTGTGCCTTCATTTGCACAAAGGGAAAGTATAAAGTCCTTTTGAAAAAACAGCACTGTACACCCAAGATTTAAACCTCGATCTCCCTGTCATCGGCAGTCTAATCTAACATGAGAGTGGCCCTTAGACCAGAGGTCTTCAACGGCCCGCTGTAGCATTTTATGTGGTTCACTGACTCGTGAAAAATGCAAAATTATTTAAAGAAAAAAAATGACAAAAACAGAATTTTATTTGGCATAATTAAATAGTCAAATAAATATGTATTTTATTTTCAGATATTTTATAAACTATTTTGGTTTTATATGCAAAGAAAAATACTGGGCTTTTATACAAATATACCTTGAAGCAACAAAAGACTACACTAGTAGATAAGGGAGAGTGCATTCGGACATAGTCGGGAGTGTTCGTGTTCGCTCAGCGTAGCTGAGACACTTGTGAAACCAAAATAAAACAACATATGTTAGGCCCTAAGTATTCAATCAATATTATCAGTACAATATTGCGTCCCCGAGCCAACAAGAAACAATAGAACAACAGAAATGTTGGCACTTTGACATAAAAAAGGCCTTAGACCAAGTGGCCACCAAATAAAGCTATACAATAATTTGTTTTAGAGCTATTATGATGCTTATTCAAGGTTTAGAGCAATAGAACTAGGGGATAAATATAATAATATAAAGATCAGTAAAAGCCTTTTATATATATAAAGAATTTTGACATCTTACTTTTTGATTATTTTCTTTATATTTTGCATATTCTTCAATAACATTTTTACTAGAGTTTTTTCAATATTCACCAAAAAAATCACAAACACTGGACTTGTTTGTACAAAACTACAACTTTTACAAAAAAATATGCCAGTAAATATTGGCTGGATTTTTAAGAAATGCTGCTTTTCCATAAAATATATTGTCCGACATGGAAACGATTAACAATGGAGCCGTTTATGATTTCTACATTGTTATTTTAAAAATAATTTAAAGAAATTAACTTTAAACACAGCTTTGTTCTTAAAATGTAATTCATTAATCAAAGGCAGGGCCCTTGCATACTTAAATTTTATAAGGCAATACCCTAATTTGAGGTAAATTAATTTTTGTATAATAGCACTTACTCTCCCTTTTTTTCACACTTAAACTCGACTGGCCATGCAGAGTATTCAAAATCATACATCATCAATGCTCTCTGGAACAAACCAACAAACAAATATATGCAATTTATAAGCTGTAACTTAGGTATAAGATATAAAATATTAGGTTTTTGTTTAGGTATTTAATGTGCACTTTATGAACCAAATGATTATATCAACACACGAGAATTTCTATGAGCGAGAGCAAAGGGGCCTACCAGTTTTGCCATTAAAGGTATTTTCATTTACCTTCCATGGTTCTTTTACATGCCACAATCAAGATGTGACCGATGGCTTTACTTCCCTTACAAAGGAAGTTGGGCTACAGATTTTTATAGCTCAAGAAAAATCTGTTGAGCTCAGCTGGATTTGAGTCCACAAACATCGAACATCGGTTTGTGAGGCTAGCACTTAACCCCAAGACCACCGAGGTCAACATTAGGTCAGATGGTGACCTGGCGATATAGGGGTAAAGTGTCAGACTTCTGCGCTGGGGTCCGGCGTTCAATCCTCGGTCCCGCCACAGATTTATTTGATTGCCAAAACCTTTCCTTCACCTCTGACAGGACGAGTAATCACAGCTTGTGAGTGTTTGGAATGGCAGGCCTCCAACGTGGTTCGGATTCTACTTTAAACTGTAGGTCCTCCATTTTATCTCACAATCACCCTACATTACACATTAGCGTGATTGCGTACAACCTGAACGGTAAGATTAAAAGAGGTGAGACAAACCTAATGTATAAATGTGACATCTTTCCTTCCTCATGGCTTCTAAGCTAGAAAAAGTCACACAAACATAGAAACACAAAATTTTTAGTCCTATACTTCATTATTATTGCAGTTATCAAGAAATGAGGGTGAAGGTAAAGAAAAACACCAACTTGCTCTATTTTCAATTAACAAAAATTAAAATTGAATAAGTAAGTTATTTTAAAGAATTTTTCTTCTCTTTTATTTGACAAAGACAATAAGGCCAAAACACGAAAAGAAAACTTTGTATTTAAATGTTTGTGATTTTTTTTTCTACTATAAAAGCTTAGTGGAATGGAAAACAGAACAAGTGAATAAAGTATTATCGAAAGAGGCAAAGATGGCAGTATGTTATACAAAAGTGTATTCAGGAGAAACACAAAAGCAATGTGAATGTGGTTGGAATGAGATCTCTAGGAAATGTAAGTTATGTGGGAAAACTCATATGGACAGAGTCAGTTATGAATGGGTGCTGAAAGAGAGTGGTGTGAAAGGGAATTTCCAATAGAGTCAATGTGAAACAAGAGTCTTATGTTGATTTGGCATGCTAAGAAGAGGAGTGTGGATCAAAAGAAAGGAGGTATGCCATGTAAGAGGGAGTTGCAGGCAGGAAGGCAGGTAGAAGCCAGAAGAAAGGAAGATGTCACCTTTGTGCATTAGAATTTTTACACATTATCTCCTCCTTCCTAAGTGGGCTTATTTTCATTCAATTTTCACTTAGTTTATCTTTCTTTATTTTTTACCAATCTCCACTAATGTACAGTAATTTAACCATATTGTGTCTCCTCATTGTTAAACATTCAACAAGTGAAATGAAGATGATGTTTACTGATCTTGCGAATATGGTTCTAGCTCCTGACCTTATTATCCCGGGTAAGGTTCTTCTTGGCTGCTAAGAATGTGTTGAAGAATGTGGTGTATACAGGATTGCTGGCCCGACCAACACCACGCAGATAGTACGATACAGCAATAACCAGGCCGATGCCAGTCAGGAACTTGGCGATAGTTGTTACACCATCTATAACGAAGTACCCTCGTCGCCATAGGACTGTGGCCAAGAACGGTGAGGTGTAGATACCCACATTCCACATCACAACCAGCTAGAACCAGCAGAAGAGTATTAAAATTTTTATAATAAATTTTAATTTAGTTTTAGTATTACTATCTGATCAGATTATATATTTAAGTACTAATTAAACTAATGGTTTTAGGGATGAGGAAGGTTATATTTAGAGGAAGTATACCTGCATTTGAGTGAGGGAAGAGTGGAAAACCATTTTGGAAAAAACAACTTCAATACACCCGACCAAGATTCCAACTTCAATCTCGTCATTGGTAGTCTAGTCTACTGAGAGAGTGACACCTTAGACTAAGGATGGGCAAACTTACTTACAGAAGGGCCAGCTAAAAAAGAAAAGTTGGCGGACCAAAGGTTTGTATTACTACATTTTCTTTAAATTTTATTTAAAAAAATGACAAACATATAATAATTATATTGACATGAATAATTTTAAATATATTGAGAATTTACAACAATATGATATATTTTTTGAACATGCTGGGAATAGAACTAGGGACACTTTTAGCTCATTAGGTGGAAAAACTAGTGGACATTATTGTTGTAGGTTAGAGTTATTTGTTTATTAGTGTATGTTTGTTTTATTATTATTATTTACACAGCATCTTACTACCAGTTCGAGTTGTATACATTTATTGTTTGTTAAATTCATGTTGTGCTATGACTGAAATAAGTATATTTTGGTCATATTTAAACTTATAATTTGTTTATCCAAGGGTTTTTGGATACTCAAAATGTTTAGCATTGTTGCCTAGCATTGGATATTTTGTAAGAGCTCAAGATTGAAACCCTCACATTATCTCCAAGTAGTTAGTTTTTCATTAGTGATCAACTCAACACGAGAAATTCTGTTGAAAGTTTTTTTGCACTTTACTAAAGCTTTTTTTAAATCCAATATTATAATAAATTTCTGACTCATGAATCCCTATCTTGGTAAAGTATGCCCCCAGGTTTTCGGAGTGAAGATACTGCCTTCAGGTATGAACGGTAACTGCGAATATGTTCAATAAGCAATCATTAACAGCCGATAAAGGTTGTCCTTTCGCTTGGGGTTTGGTCTGTGAAGAGCTATCACCATTAAGATATAAACATCAAGAAACACTCAGAAGTTTGTTATGGGTTTTCCTGGGATAAGATATTCTGGAGGAAAAAAATAGTCCCCCAGTCATATTGTCAGGTGGGGTCAACTTCGGGAGAGTCATAATACGGTAGTAAAGTAATACAATTTATTAGCCTACAATGTTTAAGAACACTATAAATACTGGTACTTACAGAATTGATAATTTGGTCTCCCCATTTTTCTAAATGTCCTGGTTTATAAATCCCCTGGAAAGAAAGATAAACAGTTTAAAAAATAGCTTCTGAAATTGATTTGAATGAACACACACACACGCACGCACGCACGCACGCACACACACACACACACACATTATCGCCACATCTTACTACCTGTTCATGTTATAAGCATACATTATAATTACTCTGCTGGGAAAGGAATGAGGAATGAAGTATTTTAGAGATAATATACTCAAATATGTGTGGATGGAGAGTGGGAGACATAAGGAAAAAAACCATTCTCAGACATGACACGGACTTGAATCTCTTCAACAGGCCAGTCTAACCACGAAAGTGACACCTCAGATTGTTCGGCAACTGAAGCAGGTGAAAAAATATTATTGTTCTAAATCTAAAATAAAAAGAATGAGCCTAAAATTATAAAATTTAGGGTACATATACAAGAGTTACATATATAAGAGTTAGGATAACACATGACTATTTTCAAAAAATGTGTTACTTATCGTACTAATTGAAAAAAAGTGAATTCTCACATTCCTCTGTAAAAAATATTTACAAGGCTTTTAGCATAGCTCGAACATTATTTTTCGATACCTAGTATATCTATTAAAATGAAAGCCTCGACACAAAATAAATTCTAAGATAGCGATTTGTGGAAAAAATAAATCTTTGGACAGTATTTTATTACTGTATGACCTACTGCAACTAGCCTTACAAAGTAAAACAGTTTCAACTTTGGTCTTCCTTGTAACATGACTAGATATTGCATCAGGCAACATTCACTAATGTTAGTGCACATGGCCATAATTAAACTCGCTTGTGCAGAATTTGATTAATATGGTACAGAAGGAATAATAATACCTTACAGCCATTAAAAATGATTTTTTGTGACTATATATATTTATCTATTATCTTATTATTACTACACACAAATTAAGAACATAGCAGATCAAATCAAATGTGATAGTTTTTAATAATTATAAAATTTAGTGAAATTTAGGGAAGTAGACCTATTGGCTATTTTTGTGTTTACTTATGTTCTTTGCATTATAATGTTACTCATGATGGTTTGCAGTGTATGACATAGTTTTCTACAGAGATTAAATAATTTATTTGATCGATTTTGTTTTGTTTTCACTGTGTCTTACTAGGCCTACACATTCGGATAGTAGGGCCTACACCTATGTACTAATTAGGCCTACGGGTGTTAGGGATAGTTAAGGTTGAACTTAAAGGAAGTATAGGCCTACTCGCATTTGCATGGAGGAGAAGTGGAAAACCCTTTTGGAAAAACCACGCTCTGTGCACTTGACTGGGATTGAACTCCAATTTCCTCATTTTTGGCAGTCCAGTCTATTGCAATGATAGCGCCATAGACTATGTGCCCACCAAAGAGGGGTTTAGCAATATTAATCTAAATTTTTAATTTACCTGCGCATGAAACGTTAGGAAGTTTATGAACCCTAATAATATGTTAATAATTAGTGTCGCTGAAATTACTTATTTTGCACTAAAATAGAAACTAGGCTATGCCATTTTAATATATTTCTTTGAGAGGTTCCCTCCCACTTCCCAGTTGTGATGTAGGCGTATGTGTGTGATAGTTTAGCCTACTTCATGTTATTTCATTAGAACTTCATGTTATTTCATTAGAAGATTTTCAAGATTTTCCAGACATGATGAAAATACAATAGATATTTATTTTAAAGAGTTGTGTTTGCTATTAAAAAAAAGAGGGGAAATGTGTTTGATTTATACATTTTTTTACATATTTATAAAACGTTAAATTCAATATGAAAGTCAAAATAGCCAACCAATATCTAGTACTAAAAGGTAAGTTAATTTGTTGTGTTGTATTTTGAAAAAAAAAATTATATATATATATAGTAATAGACCTATTAGACAATTAAACAATTCACTGTATTTTGGGGTTAAAAATTATTGTAGAATAAACATGTTCGATGATAAGTACCCTCCCCAAACACAAGAAAAGAAAAAAGAGCTTAGTAACTTAGAACTGATACTTAAAATAAATAATGGAAAAAAAAAGTTGACCTAAGTTGAAAGTCAACTTATGAGGCTAATGGCAAAATCACAAGCCAATTGCACCAGTAAGAACATTGCTGCCGAGATTATAAAAAGAAAAGTTTTGTATCTAGGCTATTTGTTAGTGTAGGACTGTACCATAAATTTGAACTTTTGGTTTTCAATGGCTTGATATAAGGGAAAGGGCTGAAGCATATCTCAAATCTGTGATAACCAGTCCAGTTTTAGTGTCAGGTTGAGTAAAGGCCCCAACATAAACTTCGTATCCGTAGGTTCATGGTCCATTAGAAATTGATGCCACAATATCAGATTGCTCTGGCCAAAGAGTCCTTTATCTGTAAGTCCTTACTCGGTAGAAGTTGCCCAACTTTAACTTTTTATGGACTAGTCCATACGGACTACCAATCAGAGCCGAGTAAATATGTGCATGTGAATTGAAATAAAATAGCAAATGGGAGTGAGAGGATCTGTCACTATGGAAACATATAAAAAATGAAAAGATGGCTACAGGTGGAGCTATTTCAGAAACATTTTTCTAAAAATATAAACACCCCGGGAAGAGCGGCTTCTAGGAAAATGTTTTCTAAGAAATACCAATGTCCTCAGAAATATTGGCTTTGCTTTTTTTTTAAGGTCAACAGCCCTATTATTAACAATATTAAAAGTGCTTGTTTAGATTTCATCCAAAATACTGGTATGTTACATCTGTTTTGCATTTTCCGGTTATTGCAAACACTTATTTATTTTAAGTTTGATAGTTAAAATAGAGTTATAAATATATTTCTTGTGAGTGTACTTAACCTACATTTTAGTTTATACTAGAAGATTTCTCAACAAAGTTGTTTTTGGTTTCTTTGATTCTTATATTATGATCAGCTGACTGCTTGAAGCTCACTCCTTGCTGTAGACGATTTACTTTCGAATTTTATGATTGGAAGAAGTCTCTTACTATCTCATTTGTTGAAACAGTCAGATGATTACGGATATTTACTCTGTAATTGTGAGTAGAATTTATTATGGACCAAGAACACAGAGTAAGGACCTATGGATATGGAGTCTGGGCCTTAATGCAAACTCATCCTTTTTAAATTGCATAGTGGCGAGAGTTAGTTTAAGTACTTTTAAGTCATAAAAAGTTACACTTAAAATTTATCTTTTGATGCCATGGTAAAGTTTGATGTTGTTGCAGTTGGTGTAAAAAAAATACAAATGTTTATTTAGTATTCACCATTAATATTGTTTTTAGACAACATCAATTAATGTGTTTTGGTGCCTCTGACAGTTTTGAGTTCAGCATTATAATTTTTTTTGTTTGTCTTGTTATCAAAGGTATTTATCAGTTTACTTAATAACAATCAATAAACAAATAAGGTAAATGTTAGCTACTTAAAATCTTATATTATAACGTGTCTTTCCAACAATAAATAAGACAACCTAAGGGTCTATTAAAACATAATTATTATTCTTAAATCGTTTTACGGTACTCACATCACTTTGGTCGCTGTAAACTCTATATAAACTTGGACCGAATATACAGTGTATAACTTTTTTCATTCCTCCCATAATGTGTATTAAAATTAAAGAAACATAAATGCAAAATGATGAATATTTCTTCCCGGATGACAACTGAGAACTGACAAGTGACAAGAGAGTAAACCAAACACAATTTTAGGAATATAAGTTTAATATAGGTTGGTTATATTGGAATGATAATACAGTTAATACAACTAGACAATCAGAAATTACTATCGCAGAGTTCGTGTTTGATCTGTGACGTCTGGTATAACAACTATTTATTGCAAGCCCATGATAGCAGGGCTATAATTTATTTTATACTTATTTGTGTATTGATGATCGATATATTCGCTCCTTAATACCAGAGGTTATTTAGCTTAATAAATCCTTAGACTATTTTCTAAAATGTTATTTATTTATAATACGAGCGTCTATTTTCCTTTTAAAACACAAAACCCTCTATACGCAAATATTGGTACTATCGTCGGCACCAGCGGTCTCAAAGCTAAATCAATATTTGATTTTGAAAGTTGAAGGTAGAGCTCGCTTGTGATCCGACTCTATAGAAATCTGTCCTATTACTTAATTAATATTTTGTGATCTTATCTTTGGCTTGTTGTTGTTCTTACCATTATTAACTTTTGGCAATAGTTGATATTATGATCAAAATAATATCCTAAAAATGCCTAAAGTAGTTTCCCGTAGCATCGTATGTTCAGATACAAAAGATCAAGAAGAATACAGTGAAGAAAAACCACTTCATATTTACTATTGCTTGTGTGGACAAATGACATTAATATTAGGTTAGATGTGAAGTTTATTATTTATAATAATTTGTATCACAATTTTAATGCACTTTCAAATCTGAATTTCCCGCATTCTTTTTAATTTTTCAAAGGGATAACTTAAAATACAAAATACTCTTGAGACATATTTTACAAATTGTTTAAAAATACTTGTAGTCTTAAACTTTATGTCAAAGGCTGTATCCAAATAGTCCGTCTAAGGGTCCTTGGAAATCAAGTGCACTTCAAAGTTGCATTGGCATTGGCTTAAAGGCTGGGAGCGATTTTTGATGGTGTCTGAATTCTCTTAAAGTGTACTATTGCACCCCTTATTGCGCACTTGACTAAGGGGCACATATGACTTGCCCTTTATCGCATACTTTAGTTAAACTAGCTTTTTATAATGAAGGAAAGTATTATTTATTTTGTGAAAATGGAATAAAACATTCACATAATGTTAAATAAAACTAATATGGTTTGTTATTTGTTTGTATACATGATGTTAAACAATTAAATTTATTTTTCTAGTGGGAAAAATCTCTCTCAAAAGGAAATTTATTTATGAGTTAAAAGATCGTCACTAAAATTTGTTTGGGAATAATAATTTACATATATAAGTAGATTAACTAGGGCAATCTATATATATTTATACAATATATGTATATATTTAACAATTTCTCTACATATTCAAAAATGTTTGACATGCTCACTGGTATCCCTGCATACATCGCGCTCCTTTCGGCGCGTTGCTGTAATTTCTTTGTTTATTCAGCAGTCAATCATTCTGGCAAAATGTTTCAAAACAAGAGATGGACATGTAACTTAAGTAATTTATTTTTGAATTCCTATAGCCCTAAGTATTTATCTCGCAATACTTTAACATCCTCTAAAACAACTTGTTATTAATATGATATTAATATAAGCTAGGCCTAGTTTGTCAGCTTCCTCAAAATTTTAAAATCTATAAAACTGCGATAGGATTGACCATTTTTGGTGCACGTTTTCCAAATACGTTTTATTTAACAAGAACAAAACCTAGGGTTCATAGAATTAAGGAAGATAAATGATATATATGAATTTGCGCCTTAAAAAAGGTCACCATTGACGAATGACATACTTGACAAAACACTATCAAATTTTAATATCGTTACCATGGAAACACATATTTTAGAATTAGCCACCAGATGGATCTAGCTGTACTTTGCTGTCTTAAACCTACCATGGACCCTATGTACTTAGGGGTGCCAGAAACGTGTTATATTAAAGTGTGCAGTAAAGTGCACAAGTGTGTAGGGGGCAGACTATTCAGACACGGCTTATGACTAGCTTCAGCCAGGATAAGTTGGGTTTTTTTTCGCCACTTCTTAGAACCTGTTTGAGTTAAATATATACAGCCTATTCTTTATGCTAAGAAAGGTAGAATTTTGAAAGTAATGTGCCAGCATTTGTGTGGAGGTATAATAGTGAAGGTTTTAAATAAGCCTAGTAAATTAAAATTAAAAACTTTTGTATCAGATTGTGCCATTGAGAAGTTACCACTACGGAGGAGAGACGGAGCGCGTGTTTTGGATGGGAGCCGACACGCTCATAAGATGACTTGTGACCCCGATGAGACAGTTCACCTTAAGAGACCAGAAGGAATCGAGAAGCAATTGAGGATGAAGTGTAAAAAGTAAAAGCAATATTAAAATAAAAAATGGCATCATATCTTTCTTCCTATTCCTCTTTATATGCAAGTATACTAAACTACCATCTCATTTTCATAGGGAGGCCATTATTTGAAAACTTTAAACTTATGTTGCCATAATGCCATATATAAAAATATTACAAATTTATTCATACGTCTAGTCCAATTTATTAATAAATGTAAAGAGAAATCATAAAGCAATCCACAAGAAAGTATTAATGTAAGTTTTTGATAATCTTAATTTTTTAATTTATACATAAATAAAACATTTAAGATATGATACCAAATTTTCGTAACTTTCAACTTACCTTGGTGGTTTAAAATGGGATTCCTATATAAATCATGGTTTAAACTTGTGTATTAGGGATGATTAAGGTAGAATTTAGCGGAAACATTCCCACATTAGCATACAAAGAAAGCAGAGAACCATTTAGGATAAACTACATTCATTATATGACCAGGATTTAAACAGTAATATCTCTGTAATCGGCAGTCGATTCTTTCGTGAGAGTGATGCACCGAAGTGGGTACTGGTATGTATATCTTGTTAAAACTTAGCCTATTTATTATAACTTAAAGATTAATTTTTGTTTCTGGAATTCTAACAGCTTTTGATGAAAGGACAGATTGGATTAAATATTATCTAAATAAAGCTCAATGAAAGAAGATAGCTTGGTTAACCTTACGTTAAATTTATGCTAAGTCATATTAATTGTAAATATGAATCAAACTAATTTTTGTTGTAGATAATCTAGATGAATATTAAGATGTGAAGCATTAAAAACAACTGAATTTTATTTCATCCATAGTTTTCTTTCAGCATAGAGGAAGTGCTAATTTGGAATAAAACACATTTGAATAGTTGTGTGCTTCAATATAATTATATCAAATGCTGTGGTGGTGACATGGTCTAAGGCCTTACCCTCTCAATAGACTGGACTCCCAAGGATGGAGAGATCATGGCTCAAATCAAGTTAGGGTGTACTGAGGGTGGGTTTATCCTAAATAGTTTCACACTTTATCTAAATTAAAATGTGGCTACACATCCTCTAAATTAAACCTTAATCATCCCTAACACATTAATGTAATTAGTTTATAGCTATGCGTATAATGTGAACGGGTAGTAAGATGTAACGAAAAACACAGTAAATTATGTTTTACCGCCCTTCTGATTTTAATTCCTCATATAATTGTGTAAGCTGGGTGTCGTTACTACTCTCATCTACAACCTGTGTTCTTGTAGGTGCGGCCTGTTCTTGTATTACAAGCATGACCTCAAGAGCCACGTGAATTTTGTAGTGAAAGGAGCTGTGATCAAGAGCTCCGGGGAGGGACCCATGACGACCATTTACAACCAGGTGGCAATCGAGAAACCCAAGAAAATCATGGTGACTAAACATACCAAGAACATGGGTAAATTCAGCTCAGTTACCGTCTCCACCATTGATGAAGAGGAGGATGAGATTGAGGCGGTGAGTTGAACTACCCCTTCCTTTGTGAATATCCTTTTCATTACCAATTTAAAGAGGGGAAGAACCGCTAAGGAAATCATACAGAGATTTATAAACATGAGTTAAATTATAGCATGCTAGATTCCTACTTGTCAGAATTGGAACCCCGAATTGGTACACTAACACTAATGGGCGTTTTTTTCAATCTTATCTGGTAGAAAAATAATGGTGTATTTCTATTTAAATTTTCCCTCCAGAATTTGTTATCATAGGCTAATTTTTTCAAATCATGAATTGCTAGATTATTTATTGCTTCTTGATAGACTCATTCTCATCTTCAACTGTTATTCTCTTTGATATTATTTATTTCCATCCTCTTCACATGACCATATCATCTCGGCCTTGCTTCTTCTACTATCTCATGTACTCCCTGTACCCCCACTCTTTTCCAGATTACTTTATTCCTAATCCTGTTTCTCCTCGTGTAAGCTAACATGCTCCTCCCAAACTTAATTTACATGGCCTTCAATTTACTTGTCTTTCTTGCATCTAGGTTGACTACAATTTAAAAAAATTGCTAAGCACTTTTTGAGATTCATCCATGTCTAATGCTAGTAAAATAATTACATAATTTAATTAGGACACTTAGGGACATGTAAACGGAAGGAATAACATAAAGGACAAACACCTTTTCTGCAAGTACCTTTTTCCTAATATAACAAAGTACTTCAAAAAGCAAAAAGAGGTTTTCCTTAAAGAGGTAATTTAAATTATTGAAATAGATGTTCTTATATATGTTGTTCACATTTAACACCAACACAAGTAATGGAGCCTTACTTTCCCTTATTTGTTTAATTTAATAATATACTTGCACTTTCTTTTCATACTATACTTAAAAATACTCCTAATCTACCTGCATATATTTGGCATTTTGGATCAAAGATCTGTGCACTTGGCTAGTGGGTAATCTAAAAATGTTTCAATCCCAACTTGTTTTTCTTGCAATTCCAGCGTGAAGTGGCAGATTCCTATGCCAACAATGCCCGAATAATTGAAAAACAATTGGAGAGGAAAGGTATGAATAAACGCAAGACTACTGTCCAACAGACACAGGCTGAAATGGACGCTAAACGGAGTCGAGTGAGAGGCACGCTCATTGACAAATGAATTGTGTTTTATAAGAAGACTTATGGACATGAAACTTATACCATTACCGTTCAAGAGGGAAGACTATTGAATGCTCACACTTAAGAACATCTATAAACTTTGATATAAATGATGATTGAAAAATTCTTCAAACCTATTATAGGCCTATATAATTTTAAGAAAATGTGTTAACACATAAAACTTGTTAAATGGAAGATCATTACTTTTACATTCTTGAAAAATAGAAATGGAAGTGTTAAGGTGATCTAACAAAATGAAAATTAGATTAAAAATGAGTGTAGTTCCAGAAAGTCAGTTTTATTTATACTAAAACAAAGACTGGGTTTGAACTAGAGGAAGGGTAGTGTTTTGCAAAGCCTACCTTTGGATACTGTCTTAATCAGGAGATAAACATGAGATAGCAACGAATAGTAAACCATGGTGTAGTAAAATATTACATTTTTGAACCCCTTCCCCTTAGTAATATACATTATTACCGCCGTATCTTACCACCTGTGCGGGTTATACACACCTACGTTAATGTGAAATAGTAAGGTGATTGGTGGAGGACCTACAGTTTAACGTGAGATCAGAGCCACGGAGGCCCAGCATTTCACATTTTCACAAGTTGTGATTAATACACGTCTTGTCAGATGTGAAGGAAGGGTTTGGCAATCAGATAAATCTGTGCCGGGACCAAGGATTGAACCCCGGACCCCAGCACAGAAGTCCGACACCTTACCCCTAGATCGCCAGGTACCTCAATATATAACACAAACAGCCAATGAATACCCCCACCACTCACTTTGTGTTAGTAAATTGACCTCCATATGACTAATTAGTGTTAGTTATTAATCAGCAACCTGCCTCTGTGGCCACATGGTCGAAGGTGTCACTCTCGTGTTTGACTACACTGCCAATGACAGTGAGAATGGGATTCAAATCCCAGTCGGGTGTACCGAGAGTGGTTTTCCAAAATGGTTTTGAATTCTCCATCCACGCAAATGCAATTACATTTCCCAAACAAAATTGAATTGACACTATCACATAGCACAATAAGTTGATTACGTGTATTATCACAACTGTCTAATGAGATATAATTTAAAAGTACTATCAAATAATGTATTAAGGTGGTGAATAACATGATTAATTTTTTAGTTGAACAGGATTATTTTTTTAAATAACTGTACCTTGTATTTCCCAAATAATAATTTAAATAAACACCAAACCAAACAGTCATTAATTCATTGCTATGAAAGGGGAAAATCTGCTTTCACGCTAAATGTTAAATTTTTTAGGGCATGCTAATAATTGACCCTTGGTTTGGTATAAAGATGTACTAACTACTTGGCTAAGTTGTTGAACTAAACTTATAAAATAATAGAAGCCATCTCTTCATTTAATTTGTGCACACAGTGAACTGGTATTCAAATCTAGAAAACACTTGTAATGAGACCAGTGAAGCCATATTTTTACCATATTTACAAAACAACAAAATTGAAATAAGATTATTTTAAACCGATTGAAACTATTTGAATGATCTAACTTTTCCGTAATTTTGTATCCAATTTTTCGGCTAGTCGGCCATAGACAGGAGAGAAAGAGTCATTACATAGAAATTACTTTCTAATAGGTGAAGGATCATAGTCTAGTCCAAGGGTTGGCAACCTGCGGCACACGTGCTACTCTTGGCGCGCAAAATGATATTCAATGACATGCTGAGTGATATGAATAAAAATGATATAAAACATAATTTTCAATTAAAACTAATGATATGAATAGTAAAGTCAACTCTCGATTCTATGACTTTTCATGGTTCCCTGGAAAAGGGTTATTTCGAAGGAGGTCATTATTGAAATTTTAACTGATTTTGTTCCACCCCCGACCTAAATACGAAAAAATTGGATTTTTTGGACAACACATGAAAAAAAACTTACCTATTTCTTGAAGAAATCCATTATGGAGGCCCGCTTCTTAGCGCCAGTTTTCTCGACGAAGTCTTTCACATTATAGAACTTGGACCACAGCTCTTTGCTAGCGCCCTGGCGCTTAAGTGTTCTCGAGTAGACGTCCCCGGCTTTCAGAACATCTTTCGTCGTGGGTATATCTTCAGGCTCTTCTTACATTTCTTCCTCCCCCTCTTCATCGCTGGACTCCTGCTGCTCCCTGATTATATCGGTGTCATCGAGAGTGCCCCAAACTGTGATGTCATCGTCTGCTGCTATGTACTCCTTATATGTGCAGTATGGAGCTAATCTTTGTGACATTTCTTCATAACACGGCTGGGTGAAAGTCAGGGGGCAGACGAAGGTGTCTCTGATGGGCTAGGCTGTGGTTCCATGGAGAGGCCTGGCTAGGAATTAGCATCCACTGGCGGTGGCTTATCTAGGTCCTCGGCGCTGGCAGCGGCGGGAAGCACACGGACGGCAGCCTCTTCGTCGACTGGTAGTACAAAGTGGGCATGTCGGAAGCAGTTGGTGATTACCGCCGGTCTCACAGCCCTCCAACTGGCAACGATTCCTTCCATGGCCCTGAACACGTCTCACTTTTTGACCTCCTTGACCATGTCAAGATTCCACATCATACTCCGCACAAGCATCTCGCTGAACTTCATTTTCAGTTACTGGATTATTCCCTGGTCCAGAGGCTCAAGCATGCTGGTGGTGTTCTTTGGCAGAAACACCAGCTCGATGTTACTGAGTTTGTTGAGAGCAGGATGTGCGGGACAATTGTAGACGAAGAGCATGACTTTTCTATTTGCAACATCCATCTTTGAATCAAAGCCTTGAAGCCGTCTCGTGAACACCCCCGAGGCCATCCATGCTTTCTTATTAAAATCATAGTCACAAGGCAGGATGTTGCCCTTGAAACCCCGGGGTTTCTTGAATTTCCCAATAACGAGGGGCTTCATATTATCGCTGCCATCTATGTTACAGCACAGAAGGATGATGAGGCGCTCCTTGCTCCTTTTCGCACCCTTGCACTTATCTCCTCTAACAGCAAGAGTGTGATCTGGCATGAGGTTGTAGAACATCCCCAGCTCATCAGCGTTGTATATATCTTGAGGCTGATAGCGCCTAAGGATGTTTCGGAGCAAGGGCATCCACTTCCTCATCAGTGTTGGGTCGACCGATGCGCTTTCACTGACGACCTTATGGCTGGAGATCCTGTGATGCACTTTGAAACACTCCAGCCACTCACTTGAACACTTAGTTTTCTATACCCAACCTCTGGGCAAATTCATCAGCCTTCTTCTGCATTATCGGTATTTTTATAGGCACGTTTTGTGCTCTATGCTGGCTGAACCCCTCCAGCATAGCCTGCTCCAGATTCAAATGCGTCGCACCCTTCAAATTTTTGGCCTTTACATTATGGCCTTCCTTCTGCACTGCATTCACAATTTCTTACCACATTTTGAGAATCAGGAAAAGTGTAGACTTCGGGATGGCATGCCAGTGCACAATCTCCGTATTTGTAATCTTCTTCTCATCCCCTTCCTGGATTATCTCATACTTCTTCATGAGCGTCAAGAAGATACTCTTTCCACCCATTTCATCAAAATTATAAGTTCGTATCAAATAAAAAAAATTAGCATGGGTCGTCAAAAATCCTTTACAAAATCAAACCAAAAATGTAACCAAATCTAAATAACAATGGCAAAAATAATAGCATGGGTCTTCAAAAATTGTTCACAAAATCAAACCATTCAAAGCAAATCGAGAATCGAAATAACAATGCCAACAAATCTGGCGTGTGATGTAGCAGCAGTCACGGGCAGGTAAACATTATCTTGATTGTGGGAGGGGGTGGACAAATTCAAGTGCTATTGGCTGACACTGATGGGATGGTGTCTATTTTTATACCTGACCCACCCCAGTTACTAGTAATACAGCGACCTAAATAAATGCAACACACACATTTTACAGACGATTTACTTAAACTTTTCAACCTTTTTTATTGTTCCCCAAAATAGGGCCGTTACTTCGAGAGGGACGCTATTTTCGGGGTCATGGAATTGAAAGTTGACTGTAATTTTAATGTGTTTTATGTTTCAATTATTCAACTGTTTTGTTTTTTAAAAAAAAGTCTTTATAACTTAAATTTTGCTAAACACATTTAGAACTTTTGTAACTATTCTGATTTATATTAAAATATTAGATATTCCAGATACAGTAGTTATTTAATGTATTCGATTTAGAAACATGTTACATTTACATTTTACAAGCTCAACTTAAATTTGTTTTACTAGTTGTACTAGTTAACTAGTATAAAATTATAAATGATTTTGTACTAGTTAACTAGTATAAAATTATAAATGATTTGGGTGTGCTTAGCTTGGTAGACACGCTGATCAACTTTGCAATATTACTTTGTTATAACACTACTAAAAGGTTGCCAACCCCTGGTCTAGTCTTTTACAAATTCAATCAATTAATACACAATATAATTTGTACATATATTTTTTTTCCACATATATATAAATAATGTTAAAATAAAGAACAATCTTTTAAATACAAATAATGTAAGTATAAAATAATTTTAATAAAATATATTTTATGTATAAGTTTATTATGCTAAAATAAAATCTGGTTAAAAATTGTTAACAAAATATTAATTATAGTAGAAATATAATTTGATAATAAAAAATTTAGTATGAAGCAACATAGATATTTATATATACAGAGAAATATTTTTGTTAGTTGAATGAAAATTTACACATGAATTGTTTGATGTCGAAGCTGAAAAAAAAAAACTTGCGCAAAAGCGATGTGGTTTTTATCTGATTCAGCAGGAAACTTGTTAGCATGTTCAAACAATTGTCTTCATTACCATGATTTGTTATATTCACCAGTCCATCCAATATTAAAATGTCAGTTCCTTTGGTCGAATGCATTCAATTAGAAAAAAAGGGTAGAATATAACTATACACTCAAATTGTAGAAAAATAATAATAAAAAAATCATAAGTCTTACAGTAACATACACATTTAGTTGACACATAAAAAGAGAAAATGTACAGTTTTGTAAAAAAAAAACCTCATAAAATTACCACAACCAAACAGGAACTTAATATTGGAAACATAATTAAAATAGATAGTAAAATGAATGTGGCTAGTATGATATGATTACGTATTAGCAGCTACAAGAGAAACTGTATATTAAAGCTGTCACAAGAAAGTGAACACTAATTTATTTCTATACAAATGCAATTTATATAGAAAAAAATATCGTAAAACTAAGGTAATCCTGTGTAGGGCTAAATGTAGACTATTTTGAATATGTGTGATTACTTCACAGAGGCATACTAACTTTTTAACTTTATGATAAACCCATCACAAAATACAAGAGGCCAATTCGACTTGTTCAAACGGTCATCAAGAATGCTATTCTTCATCTAGTGCTATGTTATATTCTCTTTACAATGATTCCATCCCCTCTTAATCAATTTATGAGTGACCATTTTAATAAAAAAAAAATTAACTATAGGTAGCCTGTAATAGAAGTGGGAAATGTTGTAACAGGCTAGGTTAAGAATGGGTACCCTTTTAGCAATGGAAGGTCATATGTCGCTTTATGGATTCCTCATAAGGCTGCACTGCACTGCACACTTTATGTGCAGTAAATGTTTCCTAAATATGATAGTGCACCAAACACAAATAGATCACTAAGAAAAATTTATTTTTTTAACACTATGCCTTAAAAATGATTTTTTATATTTTAATTAATTAAAATATAAAACATTGAAGAATGTATAATTTTTTAAACAATGAAGATACATAATTGGTTTTTTTTTAAATTAGAAAAAGGCTGAAAACGCCTCAATAGGGTGCTGGTTCCCCCATTCCTCTGCGGCTAGGTACATCAAGATTTACTCTTAAGGTCTAGTTTTAAAGCTAGAATGTTATTAACAGCATTAATGGCATAAGCCGTGCTTATGAATTAAGCTATAAACATCTTATAATTATTTGTTCACAACCAAATAGCTTTAGCATAATTTTATCAATCAAATTTCATGTTTAAAGTTTACACACTTTGGTCCTAAGATATGACACCATGTAGCCACACTTTAAATGAACATATATTGTAATTTTTTTTACTCAAATGTTAAACAAATGGATCAGAAAATATACCACTAAAAATATTTATGGTGTATTCAATGAAGTTATTTAAGAAAAAGACACTATCATAAAATAGTAAAAAACAAACTGAAAATATTTCCTTTTCTGTGAATAATTAAACACTATACAAAATATATTTTGATAATAATATAGCAAACCTTTTATAGCGGAGAAAATGCTAAGTTGCTAAAGTTCCAATAAATCTCATAAGTGTGATTCTATTGTTCAAACACTAATACACATTTGTACAACTTATTGAGAGCAAGTGGTCATATTATGGGATACAAGATAACTAGAAATTTATAAACTAAATTATAAAATTAAAAATTGGTCAGGCATTTTAGATTTGAAAAACAGTTAGGTCACACTGAAAGAGTAAAATATTTGGAGGTTCTAAAAACCTGGATTTAACACATTTCGTTCAACGTAATTTGAAACTGTACTGAATATAGATATAGCATCATAATCATCAACTGTTTCCAGCCTGCGGCAGTCGGTTTTGTAAAATGCCTCCATCTTCCCAGTATTATTACATTTATTTCCATTTTACTTAGTCCCAAACAAATACACTATTGTTCATCATAGAGTACTGGATCATTCCTAGATCAATTTTGTTTTTTCAGTGTCTTCACCCCTAATTTCAAGTCTTGAACTTTGCTGCCAAACACAAGTATAAACAAGAAAAATGCAATAGTCATGGTTAAATAATATTATTATGTTCTCAATATTGAATATTGAGATATAGTCTCTTAATCTCTCATACAGTAGAACCTTCCTAAATCAAAATTGAAGAGACCTTGAAATGAACATTTGGAATTACAAATTTCGAATTATACTATACAAAAAACACGTGCCTCAAGACTAGTACAAGTGATTATTTATATGAGATTTTTAAAAAAACTTTGTTCTCCAATGTATATAGTGAGAAATAAAACCAATTTTGAGTTTTTTTTAGAAAAGGATACCAATTTTGGATCATTGTGGTTTACGTATGCACTCTTTCACATACTGTGGAAAACAAAATTCGACACAACATTTAACCTAAGGTCCGGTGTTGCAGCAGTTAGATTAACTGTCCAAAGGTTTCTAGAGACTTCATTATTTTTGCATTACTTGACCTCAAAATCTCGGCATCGTTGTTCATTGTTATTTTCTACGACATTGTTTGCCCCAAAAATGTTTTGTTCACAGGTTGATATGTAGATGGTTTATGTATGTCAATCCGGTGACCTGGTGGTCTAGGGGTAAGGTGTCACACCTCTGTGCTGAGGGTCCAGGGTTCAATCCTCGGTCCCGAAACAGATTTATCTGATTGCCAAAGCCTTCCTTCACTTCTGACAAGACGTGTATTAATCACAACTTGTGAATGTGGGGAATGCCAGGCCTCCCACGTTAAACTGTAGGTCCTCCTTTTATCTCACAATCACCCTACCATCAAACATTAACGTAAGTGCGTACAACCCGAATGGGTAGTAAGAAGCAATAATAATATATGTCAATCTGACAACACTGTTTACTGGCGTCATAGATATAATATATTTCAAATTATTAATATGTAAAAATACCTCATTTTATCCATGGGATTTAATGTTTCAAACAAGAAATATCAACATTTTGAATCAACCTAATATTTCAGCACTGATAAAAGCATACCTTTTGCTGGGGCAAACATGCAGTTTCAAATTATGTGTTTGGTTTAGTGAGGTTCTATTTTTTTTCTCTCCTAATAATAAAAGACTTGTTGAAAACTTCTAAAATGGGAGTCTTAAGATAGAAAAGCCAAATGTACTGTAAGTTATCCTAATATATATTTACCAGAGAAAATGTTTAATGAGATATAGATAATACTAAGGAACAAAACAGCTTTTGACACACATTTGGTTTCTATGAGAAATGCACATTTAACGAGCAAAGGTGTTTCCTAAACAGAGCACAATTAAATAGTTCACATAACTTTTCAGTTGTGGTAAAAATACACCGCAATTGTTTTCTAGACACCTCAAATTTATTTTTTAACAGCTTTGGAACATTGCCAATTAATATGTATTTTATGAAAAATTGGTCGGATGATAGCCTTGCCAACAAACAACCAGTTAGTGATGTTAAAACCAGAATTACTATGTTACTACTGAATGGTACAAGCTTTTTTATAAATATCATAACAAAGCTAATATTATGGATGGAGGTAGGCCACCACCTTAAATTCTATCTTAAACTACGAGTAAAGAATGACCCCGAGCATGGGGCAGATCCTAGATAGCTCAGCGAGAGAGCATTATCATGCCAAGCCAATGACTCTGGGTATGATCCCGGTGTTAATGTGTCATTTTTCAAATTTAAGAATACAACATGTAACTTAAAAATAAAGTTAACACACATTTAAGCCTAATAAATGCAGTTTTACACACATACAAAAAAAATGGCTGACTCTAGAAACTATTACAATGAATCTAATATGTTTATATCACCAAGTTATATTTATATGCCAAGTTATCATTGTTTTGAAAATGCAATGCAGCGAATGGTTAGTCTCAATATTTTTACTATCTAAGTAGCAACTATGTCTACTATTTTAAACAAAACTCACAATCTTGAGCTACTAGTTTTATATGACTTATTTATTTAGCAGTTTAATTAGTATTGTTCAAATATACTAACAGTAGTAAAAATTGTCTTGTTTCCAATTTTACTTGCACTAAAATTTTAACAAATACCATCACTAAGCTTATCATTTATTTTACTGTGAATATAAAATAAATTAGCTAGAAGTAAGTGTCTCATACACGAAAACATCATTAACTTATGAATCAATTAAAAAGCACAAACAAATATTTATCATAAGAGTGGGACCATTAAATATTGATGAACATTTAAAGATTCAAGATTTGAATGTATTTTTTCAAATATTTCATTACAAATTTGATTTATAGAGCTATAATGCAACTAATTGGTAGCTCAACCCCACAATACTGGAGGAAAAACTGCTATTAATTATCTTTTAAACTCAAAAACAAATATATTTTGAATAGTTCTCAGGAGTTGAGGACTCATAAATATATATATATTTTTTTTTTACATATCTGAAGCTATCTAATGAATTAAGTTATACTAAATAAGAAACATTGAGTGTACAGAAAAATAGTGTAATGTATTGTAGTTTAAAATGTTTTACTTTTGGACACACAATAATTATCTTGTTCCAGTGTGGTGAGTCTCTCTCTAATATTCTCCTCCAGTTCCTCTGTCCAGTTTATTCTATTTATAAATAGTTTTGAACCATCAATAAGTAGTATTAGAGCTCCAAAACCAATTTTGCTTGAAAAAAATATTTTTTTAATTGATTTGAGTCTCAAATACAAAATTTTCTTTAATCCTTAAGAATTCAAGGGATTCGAGCTCTCATCCCTATAAGAAACCAAAGTCAAAAAAATCTTGAAGCCCAGAAGACCTAAGGAGTTCAAATATTTCAGGCGAGTAACCCATTGCATAAGAGGTTGAAAAAAAAAACTTGGTGATTGAAAATTACCACTGGGGCCTTTAAAATAGGGGGGTTTCTAAGTGATCAAACTCAAAAAATTCTTGAAGCCTAAGATGGCTAGAAAGCTGAAATTTTGCAATGATTTCCAGTTCTATGAATGAACACCCTTGTTTCAATGCAGTAGTAAGAAAGTAATGTAAATAACAAAAACAATTATAACTAAAAAAACAGATCAAATGATTCATGCTGCTCACTTTGACATAAGTTTATTTTAACTATAAGTGTAGCCCTGCTACTTCATAAAAATTTAAAAAAACATCACAGATAGAAACAAAATATTTGTAAGACAAACAACAAAAGAACTATACAATATTAATAAAACATAAAAACATATGACTAGCAATACACACATAAGTTTGAGTAAATTCTTAATAAATGTTAAATACCAGTAAATAACTTTGAAGGTACAATCAAAATAATATCAATTAAATTCACAAAATAAACAATGAATCAAGAAAGATAGTTCATTAAAACATTTCAATTAATGATACTGGCCAGTTCTTCTATTTATTAAATTGCACATTAATTGATCAAGTTTATATATATATATATTTTTCATTTACAGTAATAATGCCATATTGTGTGTATTTACAAATAAATATATGACACACCCTGTAGCAAAATGCTAGTAATTTATATATATATATATATATGTATATTAATAGCATGTTGCTACAGGGTGTGTCATATATTTAGTTTCAGGTCTGAAATGGCACTGTGACTAGTTAAAATATTGCACAATAAAACATCTCTATAGTAAACTTTTTCTTTTGTGGATAAAGAACATACACTCGTACAATTGCTTGAATAAACAGTTTCAAAATATAATCCAAAGCGTTTAAAATAAGTTATTTGATAAAATTACCGTGCAAATTTTCAAAAGCCGCCTAAAAAGCTAATTCAAAATAAATTCCAACCTGTGCACCAAATCTATTCAATGACTTCCGCAACATTAGGTATTTTTATGACAGTCGGCTCATCTTTTAAGAAGGTTCCCGAACGAGAGCCAACAGTGGGAGGTTTATCATCCTGCACACAAGATTTGGATGGTGCAGTTTTGTCACAAATTCTGTTACCATTTACCATAGAACCACTAGATGTCCCAGCTTTTTTGCCTGTAACACTTGACCCTCCTTTGCCACTTGTTGTGGTCAACGTTTTCACAACATGCCTCGTAGCCACTTTAGCAGGGACATTACTGTAGCGGCCCGAGCTCTTGGGTGAGTCGATAATAGGTTTAGCTGGACTAGCCGCCGTCATGTTGCGGGTCTGTAGTCTGGTGGGTGTGCGTTTGACGCTGGGAGATAAAGTGGGCTTCACAGTGCATGTTTTGGTGGAGATGTCACTAGGGGACTTGGTGCTTGTAGTAAGTGACCTCCTTGCACCAATGGTCGCTGTATCAGAGCAAAGTCTAGCAGTAGGAGAGTCGCGAGGGGATACCACTGACTGCCTAATAGCCACTCTTCTCATAGACGGAGACCTCTGCTGCCCATCAACAACTTTACCTAGAACCTTGTTGACCTTGGGAGACCTGGGGGAGGACCCTCTCTTCTCTGAAGAGGATGTCTCTCCTGGGAGAGACGAGTCTGTATTGGCCAGAGAGTCAGATGACATAGTGCCCTCAACTCCTAGACGGCCTAGCATCCTGCCCTTTACTGGCGGAGTGTCTGGTCGCGTGTTCACAGAACTGTGACTCGGAGCGCTCAAACTTGTCTGAATGCGCTCAGAGTAGCTAGTGGCTGGCTCCGAGAGTGAGTCTGTTGACATTGTTGTCTCATTTCTTACCTTCCTAGTGACCGAGGGTGTATCTGGCCGCGTGGAGATACAACTTTTACTTGTGAGGCTGTCACCATGCTCTCTGGTCACCCGTCTCCCCACTCCAGTACCAACAAGTTCTGGAAGAGGGTCCTCAACATGTTTCCTTTGAACCTTGAGATCACGGCTGTTCGGGGTCTGGCTCAGCGCCGAGCCTGCTCGGCGCATGGCTGGTGAAGATGTACGAGACGAATCTGATGAAGAGATCAAGGTCTTCCCCGACCGTTTGACGATAGAACCTGTTTTCTCCAGCACACAGCTGGTTGAAGAGCCAGGAGCTGTTGGCTGCTGTTTCACTGGCCGAGCCTTGCTCTGTAACCCCATAAAACTCTTATTAGTCACTAAGAAACCAGTTGTCACATTTGAGTCAGGGCAGTATAGCAAATTAATATAATTTTTGCACATACATTATTTCTAAATGTTTATTGTACAATATGTAGAGTTTAGTCAAACAAACCGTGGGAATGGCAGATTTCAATGAGATGTGAATATAAAGATTAGTCATGTACAAACATTTCCAAAGATTTTTACTTGACGGTCATAACAGGTTTTTACAATATTGTAAGAAAATAGATGAACCTTGTGAACATACTCAAAATGCATGCAATTTTCAAAAAACTAAAACATTTTTAAATAATAAACTTGGATGTAAAAATTTGTAAAATTAAAATCAAATAATTTCACAAATCCAAAGAATTGCAAAGCTCCAGAGAGTAATAAAATTAAAGTAAATCTATTTTAATAATGAAGTTATAAATCTTCAGTGAAATGCCTGAGCATTTATATAACCTTAATTGTTTTAATATGTTTCAATAAGTTTTTTCAATTATGGTCAAGAAAGTAATGAGCATGAAAGGTCACCTCCATAACTCTCAAGGGCCAGGTTTTCGGCCTCACGACAGTTTCCTCGCTGTCGACCTTGGGAACAGGTTTCAGTAGTGCGGGTGGTTCACTCTTCTGTTTGCGGTGGCCGGTGGCAGATTGGGCTCTAGTTCTAGTGTCTGCCTGAAGAATGGACACCCGCCCATTAGACGCCACTCTGCGGGCTTGCTGAGTCATTGCCAGCTTTACCTGACGTATGTCCAGGCTTCGCGAGGAGCGGGAAGTGGGATGATGAGAACCATCCCCGCTTCGCTGATGAAGTATGATGAAAATTATTATTTAATTCAGTTAAGGTTTTTTTAGCACCACATATTACTAAACGTTTGATTAATACACAAATTGTGCTCTCATATTTAACATATTTATTATCTTTACTTGTTATTCCAGCAATTGTAATATCATTGACGAAATTATTTAATTTGACATGTTTTATAAGTTTCTTAAAATATTCTATAAGAGACAATAAAATTACATTAATATTACTTGTCAATCATTCTAGCTAATTACTCTAATTTTCTATCAAATTGTTAATGTTCATTCTTACACATTTTTAATTCATCTATTTTTAAAGTGTTTCATGTATTTTAATGTGTACATTTTCAGGTATATTTCTTGTATAGTTTATCCAATGCTGGAATTTTCAATCTTGTATTTTAGTTATATTACATATGTCCGCCCAACTGGGGCATTTTCACGTAATGATTTTAGTAGATTTAGAATTTTACAATACCTTTGAGAGTGTGGACTGTCTGAATCTTTGGGCCTCCTCCCCTGGCACTAAAACAAGACAAGCGGCCTCCTGAACTTTCTTCCTTAGCTCCAGGTTCATGTGGCTCCATGAAGGACAGCGGGCCGCCCTTGCAGCTTGCTTTACAAGGCTCGCCTCTACACGCTTCTGGAGGCGACGTAACACTTCACAGAAACTCTGAAACAAAAATCTCTAGTCAATCACATGTCTACAATTCAATTTCAGGGGGTCCAACAACTTAGCTCAAGCTAAAGGTCCCGAGTTTGATTCCTGGCATGGCTGAAGAGTGTGTTCTAGAAGTTGATTTGCATGTAAGTCGTGTGCTGATATAAATGGTGAGTTTTGAAAAAGCGGGTTTATTACTTTGAATATAAAATAATCAATGTAAACTCGCTATGGTGGTCAAATGGTCTAATGCGTTATTCTTGCAATAAACTGAACTGCCGATGACGAGGAGATCGAGGGCTAAATCCCAGCCGGGTGTACTAAGGATTGTTTTCAACTCTCCCTCCATGTAAATGTAGGTACAGTTCATCTTACTCTAACTTTTTTTTTATTCCTAACACAGACACAGACACAAAAAACACAAAAGGTGTCTGCAAGAGTGGGTTTTTTTCATTCAAATCGAGTATTTCAAAAGCTCTTTTGTTTGAGTATATTCATAATTTTAAAGTGACAAGAATATATATTTGTTTATTTTAAAGTAAAATAGTATATTTAAAATGTCACTAGTAAACATTTACAAAAGAAAAATACATATTAAAAATGTGAGATTTTAAAAATATATGAAAACAAATCATATTCTTAAAATAAGAATGACACTCATTTTTATAACTAGTCAATAATTTAAAAAAATAATAATTGAAAAGCAGAATTTTTTAAACTAGAAATAACACTTTAAGAAACATGATTTAAAAATATGAACACTAAAATAAAAAATATATAATAAAAGATTAATCAAAACGATTTTAACATCCAAGTACTTAAAGAAATTAAAATTGAACTAGCATTAAAAATCATAAAAATGACATTTCAATGAACTGATATTTTCCCAAAACAAGCCTCTGTAACTTTAATCACCTTATAAAAAACCATAGCTCACAAGCAGTTAGAAATATGAAATGTTCCATATTTCGTTTATTAGTGTTTAATGTAATAACTGCACATGATCACTTCTAATCCAAATTTGTTCCTCTATGCGTATTTGCACATGCGCCTTATATGGGTTCTCACTAGAAATACTCTTAGAACGAGATGTATTTTAATGGTTAAATAAGTTGGTCATACTTTAAAAAATAATAAGATTGTTAAAATAATATATCTAGTAAACAATATGAAATAGTAAGTGATAGGTTTATTTAAATGTTGTAAATTTTATAAAATATTTATTGCAATGTTAATCGATACTAATTTTAGAAAAGTTAACCAACATAGTTCTATTGCTAAAAAGTAACTAATACTAGTCTTATAGTTGAACCATATTAATATAAGGCTCGGGAAAATGTTGGGAATTTATCCATTCCCAGTGACCTAGCGGTCTAGGGGTAAGGTGTCAGACTTATATGCTAGCGGCCGGGGTTCAATTCTCGGTCCCGGCAAAGAATTATCTGATTACCAAACCCTTCCTTCACCTCTGGCAAGACATCTTGTGAATGTGAGGAATGCCAGGCCTCCACCGTGGTTCGGATTTCCTTCATTTCATCTCACAATCACCCTACCATTACACATTAGCGTAAGTGCGTATAATCCGAACGGGTAGTAAGACGCGGTGCTAATTATAATAATATCCATTCCCTCTGAGAGTCGGGTGGGAAAAATCCTTTCGCCTCCCCAACATATATTTTGCGGCTAAAATTTATAGTCCACTATTTTACTATTGTTAATTTATAGGTATAGAAAATACCTATCAAAAGTGAGAGCTGCAGATGACAGGAGCTGCTGTCTGGATTTGTGAAAGTACTAAGTAGCTCTGGTTATAGATTTGTGAAAGTAGCCCTAGTAACTTTTCTTGCTGTCAGATAAGGCTCACTTGCTGAAGTAGCTGAACAGTCTAAGGCGTCATTATCATATATTAGCCTGCTGATAAAGGGGAAGGTTCAAATCCCGGTTATTTTACTTAAGGTGATTTTTATCTAAATGGTTTCCCACTCTCCTTACATGCAAATGCAAGAAGATTATCTCTAAAATGCTTTCTTTCTCATCCCTACCCTAATGGCATAGTTATATATATGCATATTTTCTGAACAAGAAGTAAGACGCGGCCAAAAAAAAGGTTTGTCATTCGACCCCTAGTGGAAATGTTTCTCACCATGCTCCACTGCTTGTGAGCGAGGGACTCTACCGACTGTGGCGAGCTCAGCAAGTTATACAAGTGTGTGTGGCTCTGGCACGCTTGATCAGGCGGCAGTCTGTCTGTGGCGGCCATCAGGCTGTCTTCCAGCCGGCTGATGTTCCAACTCAGCTCCTTGCCTAGTGCCTGGAAACTGAAACATTTTACACCGGTAATATTGTGTCCGTTCCCTTTCATGTACTTATATCTCTTTCCTGTAGCTTTTTTTCAATATGTTATGAATGGTCACCAGTTCATCGAGAATAGCACCATGCACACATTTGAATAAACAAGTGCGGGTGAGAGAAATATGGACTATCCTAAAACTGACTGATTTGATAACAAGTTAAACATTGAAATGAGCTTCAACCGCAAGACCTACACATTTTCCATAAAATTCCACAATTTAAACACACCAAAACACATAATTATGTTATTTTTGGGGTAAATCAGTCCCCTTCTTCAACAGAAAAAGGTAAAACACAGCACGACTATGACAGAATGGCTCTATCAGCCTCCAGGCTTTGAAATTTCTTTGAAATTTTCCATTTTCTCCCTTGTGTGTTTTTTTTTGTTTCCTCCTTTAGGAAGTTGTGTTGCGCGTTTCACACTACTCTGATGAGTTTCAATAGAATGAAACCTAGGTCGAGGGATTGGGTGGTGACAATCCATTTTATTTAAGAGGCAACCATTACCTCTTTGTCCAATGGCAGCAATGTAAAGTGTGAACTGTGTTCTTATTTTCATTGTAAAAGCCATATTGTGTCCGTACCTTTTATATGTTTCCATCCACCTTTTCTATACCTTCTTCCAAATATAATACAATTACCTCATAAAGCAAAATGAGGTTTTCCTTATAGAGATATATTATTATATTAGTATTATTATTAAATATCACAAATGTTTACAATACTTTTTTCATAAAAAATGTGTTTGAAAAACATGTTAGAATGTTGGATAAAATAAAAAGTAAAATAAACTCAATGTATTTCTTTAGATTTTCAGTGTGATTTTTGAGCTTGAATTTGTTTCATCAATTGAGAAATTCTTGGGGTTATTCTCTCGCTCAGAGCTAATCTCATGTCATTGTTTGCGTCCAGCCAATTTCTTTGCTTGTTTTTGATTAAAAGTAAAGTAGAAATCCCTGTACACGCAAAAAGGTTGACGAAAACACCATCAGATGCTGTAAGAGATCGCCTTCTTACACCATGGCTCTTCCATGTTTAAACCAGATTCAAACGAGTCCCTGAAGTTACTATCTTTTTGAAGTTCAATCCTCTCTTCTTAGATTTCATCCTTTAGCTTGACAGTGAAAGGATTTCGAATTAGTTTCTTAATGAATTCACTTTAATTTTTGTCACTATCTGGAAAATTGTGTGTGAATTCGTCCTTGAGTATTTGTAAGTGACACAACACGCTATGTTGGACCACATCTGGACGGTAGCGTAGTTATTATCATCAGCAAGGACTTTCAACATCTAAAATGCTGAATGGTTTTTTTATTTAACTTTTGTCAATCCACAGATTAATTATGCACAGAAATGTGCGAAGTTTGTCTTCAAACATAAAAATATTGGGGACACTTTCCAAATTTTCATTTCCAGAACCCTGTAGCTGCAAATTTAGGCAATTAAAATGGAAGAAAATATTCATAAGATAGGCCAGTTGTATCTCAAATTTTGCTTGTTTTTGGGCGGGCACTTTGACTAGCGGACCACTGGTTGGTAACCACTGACATAGGCCATTTACATTTATTATCACGTTACTACATAGGCCCTGCTTTATATTTGTTTAGAAATTTAATATTCAAATAAATATTCGTCCAGAAAAGAACAGTGAAAAGAATGGCAGACGGTAGCAGATACTATTACACACTAGGAAAACAGTCTTATAGTCAGCAGCATCAGCTGTCTTTATCGCTTGGCTACATATGACATCTAGCGATAAACAGAGGAACTACATCAATGAGAAATCTATTGATACGGCTAAGGAGCGAGAGTGAGGAAATCATGGGGCATGATCTCGTGGAAATCGCGGGATGCGTAAAGTAATGTTGGTAGATGCTGTGAGCGGAAATCGCGGGATAACTGGTGAGAGGGTTAATACATGATACTCCTAGATCATGCATAGGTCCTATTCTAAGCTACATCCTCTGATGAACTATCAGCCACAGCTAAAGTGCTATTGGGTCAGTTTGTCCCTAGATGAGCTCCCAGGTCTTGAATCAGCAATTCACCCCTATCTGGAGTGTACATACTCAGAAACATACAGAAGCTGTTGTTTTAAGGCTAGGAATGTCATTATAAGTTAGTTGGCTATCTTAAGACTTCCAATAATTCCTAGTTGCCATCACCTGTTTCTGTATGTGCACATTCTTAATTTTGAGAATATCTGATTAAATTTGTTCCCTTGGTAACTTTTCAGCTCCCAAAGCACAAACAGAGCAAAAAGACATAGGAACATATTTTATAAATTAATACAATGATGAGTTTACCTTTCACTTTTTAAAACCCCACAGAAGTTGGTGCCTACAAACTTGATGGCTGCTTCAAGTAATTGGGAGGCAATACCAAATATTGGTTCTGCCCAGCGAACACTAGGAAGTGTTGCCAACAGTTTGTCGCAGTTCATTATGGTCCCTAGAACGTTATCCACTGTCTAAAACACAACACAAGAGGCAATGTTTATGTAAAAGCTTTGTCTTGGAGTTGTCTTATGATTGTATCATTCTCGACATTTCTTAAAACAATTGTATGTGAAATTTGGAAAGTGTCAACATAAGAAAAGTTTGGATAAAAAAGTGGTTTTTTTCCAGTATGAATATAATACAAAGAAAGAAAAAAAACACTTGTTTGAATTAAGATAAAAAAATTAGATGTGGCTTATATTTGAATTTTTTAAATTTTCATACAATAAAAACTTTTTTTTTAGATCTTTTACTTTTTTATGTTGTAAAATCAAAAACTTATTCATAGCACTATAAGAAAAAAGAAGTTTAGATTATTTTACCGATAGTTTTATTTATTGAAATTGTATTGTATTATATTATATTTACATGTAAAAGGAACAAACACAATATAGACAGAACAAAATCTAGGTTGGGGGCTTGAGCTGTAATGATCAATTTTCTTTAAGAGGCAGCCATTACTTCTTTGTCCAATGGCAGCAATGTAAAATGTGAACTGTTTCTTCTTTATATTATAAATGCCATAATTATGTTTGTTTCTTTTATAGGTTTCTATCCACCTTCCCTATACCTTCTTCCAAATTTTACAATTACTTCATAAAGCAAAAAAAGGTTTTACGTATAGATATTTGTTTATTAAAATCTTTGTAAAAATTAATGCACATTTTATGTAGTGACATCAGTTTTTTTTTATATCAACTTTGTATTAGGGGTTTACCAATTCAGTGAAACTGATTACAGACTATTAAAGCTAATACAAATGGTGAATTAATTGCTTAAGATTATTATAATAGTTAATTGGAAGAAGGTACAGGAAAGGTGGATAGAAAATTATAAAAGGGACGAACACAATATGGCCTTTACAATGAAAAGAAGAACACAGTTCACACTTTACATTGCCATTCCAAATTTTATTTCACACACTTTCTTTTCCTTCCTTATTCCATTCTTGTACTAGTGCTCTATTCCAAATAACCTTGGCCCTTAATATTGTTGTTCTATAATAATGTGATGTTAATTTCAGAATGAATCTCAATTTTTTGTTCGAATAAAATTATGTATTTTGAAATAACAATTATTTAATGCTAATTGGTCCTAAAAATAGTGATGTGCATAATGACACATATTATGAAAAGTACACTTCATGTATAATGTTACATAGCAGGCTTACCTTGCATTATTCCACTATGGTATAGCTTATAAGATAGGGGCATGGTGTAATCTATCGAGGTAAGAACACTACCTTTTAGAGTACATGGAGTGTACATGTTTTTGTGCATGAAGTAGAAAGACCCTCATTTGTGTTAAATATAATTATTGGATTTCATTGAAAAAAAAGTTGTATTGCGGTATTAAAAGTGGGTATGTACAGTGAAAAGCACTTTTTGTCTTGCAATGGTAAAAAAAATCCATTTAAATCTATGTAGTATTGTGATATGGATTGAAAAATTACAGCTGAATTTCAAATTCTTAAATTTGTTTAAAAATTAGATGGCCCAATGGCTAAATAATTTTATAATAGTGGGAATTGATAAAAATAAAGAAAAAGAGAAATAATAATAAGAGTAAATTTAATTAAGAAAGCCCACCTAGGAAAAGAGGAAAAATGTGGGAAGAATCTAATGCACAAAGGTGACATTTTCTTCCTTTCTTTTATCTTTTATAGTATAAGTAGTCACACACACGTTTAGACTCTAATTTTAATACGAATTTAGTAATATTTTATCAATGTTGCATTTACTAACCAATGCTAATAAATTTTTACCAAATGATTAGAAAATTTTTCAATTTCAAGGTCAAATATTTCAAAAGCGGGGCCTGTAAAATAAAAATGAAATTTGGCCATGATTACTCCTACTAGTACTTAGTAAAACAGTATAATGTTCCAGGTTTATAAATAACCGACAAATGAGTTTTTTTCCTGAGATGCCTTGTTCTAGAAATTTCCATGGGAGTTTTTGAATAGACTGATGATAAAGAAGATCTGTACTCTTTACATTATTTTAATGAACAGCGACATGGAGGACCTACAGTTTAACGTGGGATCCGAACCATGGTGGAGGCCTGGCATTCCACACATTCACAAGTTGTGATTAATACATGTCTTGTTAAAGGTGAAGGAAGGGTTTGGTAATCAGATAAATATCTACTGGGCCTTCGGATTGAACCCCGGACCTCAGCACAGAAGTCTGACACTTTACCCCTGGACTGCCAGGTCATGTTATGGTCACATATGGACAAATAATCAGTAGCTGTAATTGTTTTGACGCATATCAATCTTAAGTAACAAGATGTAAAGGGTGAATTTTAAATAAATTTAAGAGCATCAGTTAAATGTAACATAATGTAACATAATGGAGGAAAAACCTTCAGGTACACACCAAGTAGCAGTCAAGCGCACTAATATACACTCACCATGTGTACAACGTGCTGTTGGTAGCACTTCTCTACCAGTTCCCTGGGTAGAGAGGCAAAGCCCTTGGTGGGCCATATCCTTACAAAATACTTGGTGATCCAGCGGAGACTCTTCCTGTATATGTCGTCTAATCCATAAGCCGCGGCAAGTGGGAGGCACTCCACCACACCCACTGCGCACATCGTGCAGGGCTGGAGCAAACTCAACAGTTGAGACATGACAGCTTTTGAGGGTAGGAGAAGTTATTGAATGTCTTGAGAGAACACTACACTTTTAGGGGTGTGCGAGTACTTGAAAATTTGAGTATTTGAAATTTTCAACCTTTATCTTGAAAATTCCTAGTAAAATTAATTTTAGTCAATTTTAAGACATAATTTCAGTGCAAATAGTCACTCAATACTTTCTGTTGTCAAAATTGTATGATTATGTTAAATTTATTTAAAAAGTCAAATGTTTGATTATACATTTTCTCACAAAAAAAAATTCAAAAAATATATGGTTTATACTTATTTATGGTTTATGCAAAAATCTATTACAGAAATTCAATTTGAAATATTTATTGTATAAATATATCTCTACTATTATATGAACTCAAAAAAAAATGTTTTCATTCAAACTCGACTCAAGTGAAAAATGTCTTCTCGCATACCTCTAAAATCTATTCATTTAACTCATTTGCTCTCTATAAACAAAACCCTAGTCCAGCAAAAGACTTACAACTATAGTTAGATTCATAGAAGATGAAATTTTTTCGACAATTTATCTCTCCCCACCTCATCTTACTTACTGCCTGTTTGGGTTATACTTTTACATTTTAACTGAGCTAATTGAATAAATTAGTTAATTTAAATTCGCTAGTTAAATAAATATAAGGAAGGGAGAATTTAAAGTAAATGTACCCACATTTTCATGGAGGAAAAGTAAGAAAACATTTAGGAAATATCATCCTCAATATAAAGGCTGTAGCCAGCCAAAACATGGTGTCTTCTCAACTTGACCATTGAAATTCTCAAATTTTTTCCTGATCATTTCTTAAAATTCCTGAATGAAAACTGAGTTACATTCTTCTAATAACCCCCCTCCCCCCTCTTTCCCACGGCTCCCTCCTCATTTTTTATTCATCTTTTTTATGAATAATAGTAAGTTTTAAAATTTAAATAAACATATTTTTAAACTCGTATTAACATTATTTACTAGGAATTATAAAATATATTACACAGTTACAAACAAAAAACCTACAGTTTGAATATTATTATTATTTATTGATTTAATGATTACTATATTTCATATTTTGAGTAAAATATTTTCCTGGATTTTTATTGTAATTTACCAAATTCCCGACTTAATTCCTGTTATTTTCCGATCAATCACATTCCCGGCTAATTCCCGTTTTTCCTGATTTTCCCAGATAGTATACACCCTTCAATAATATCAAGGGGGGTTTGGTGGCTACATACCCCAATTGCCGGAGGTTAGAAAAAATTCTAAATGATAAACGGTTCTAGAAGCTATCTGTAGTGGGGTTTTTTATGGCAGCATAGCCCCAAAACTGCCGAAGGCTAGGAAAAATTCTATATACTAAAAGTAAACACCTCTAGAAAGTCTCTGAAGTGCTTTTTATGGCAGCACAGCCCCTTAATTTTTACTTGTACCTTGATATTGTTTGAACCATAAAATACATAATATTTTGTACATAAAATTCAGGTGGGGGGTGGGGAGTTGAAACCTCCTAGCCCCCAACTATATAGCCTTGCTCAATATACCAGACTGTGTATTTTAATCCTGATGTAATTGGTAGTTCAGTCTATAGCTAAAGTAACGCCTTAGTCCACTCAACTATTGAAGTAGATCGACTAACAGTTGAGTCATAATATTATTTAGTAAATAATCACCTTGTGAAAAAAATGGCAATATTTCACTTTCAAAGTGTACATGATGACCTCTTTCAAGCCTTCTAAGCCAAGCATATCCGCCAGCGTTGCCAACTCGACTATGCTGATGGTGTCTGGAATATTGCTAGTGCCGCTGTAGATATGGCACAGGGCAAAATGAACAGCATTATAAGAGAACCTGGAAAAAAATTAAAATAAATTTAATATAGTTTAACCCATTTTTAAAATGTTTAGATAAACAATTGTAACAAAACCTCACCTCAATAGAAATAATAATACAATATAATCTTGAAAGTTAAAGTTAAATAGGACCAGGAAAATCTATAATATTGAAAACTCTAAATACACAGAATAACAGAATTTTTTTTAGCACCGCATCTTCCTACCCATTCAGGTTATACACTTATTTACTAATTACACCAAGTGGTTTAGGGAAGGTTATATTAATAGGAAGTGTACCTATATTTGTGTAGAGGGAGAGTGGAAAACAATTTCGGAAAAACCACCCGAACATAAAAGGGAGGTAAAGGAAATTGGTAAGGAATGCTAAGACACTTAGATATGAACTTGTTAAAAGAACAAATAACATATGACAAAAGAGATTTTCTTTAAAGGGATATTTAGAGCAGTTAGTATTTTACCCTTGAAGAGAAATAACATTTCCAGCACTTTCTACCCAGCCACCGCTGAGCATGGCCGCAAAATACTGGCAGCGCGATGAGAGAATACACTTGTGAGCCTTGAGTCGTCTCCCCCCCACCTCTACTGTCACATCAGGGTTAATTTCTTCCAGAAACATACGGAGGAGGTCTTCCCCCAGACGAGAAACAGGACCACTTCGGCCCATGTATGAAGAGGATGCATCCGTCTCTTCAGTGCTTCCATCTTACAAAAGAAATAGATGGAACAAATTGTAAGTAAAGGAAACACTTATGAAATATATAAGCCTGTGCGAACCTTTGAAAATTTGAATCTAAATTAGGATCTTGTTAAGATTTGGACTTGATTTGAGCTTTTGAGTCTTATTATTAGAGAGATTCATGGTGGATTCAAAATTTCAAATCTAAGTAGATTTCAGATTCGGATTCGATGGGTTTAGTTCGAAATTTGAATCTTTTAATACTTAAGAATAATTTCAACTTTCTATGGTCTTATTCAGCAAACCATTATAAAAAATTTGCAATTTATTTAGTTTATAACCTTTCATAAGTTAGTCATGAGGCTTTGTTTACTTGTTTAACTTAAACTTAAGTTTAAAATATTTTCAAAGACTCCTAAGGATATGTTATTTGATTTGGATTTGAAACATTTTCAAAATAAAATATTCAATTCAAATTTGATTCAAAATTTTATTTTTAGTATGATATTTGATTTGAATTAGATTCGAAAGAAAATTCTGAGCATGATATTCGATTCAGAATTGATTCGAGCTGGTTTGCCAAGATTCGGATTCGACGTGAAATGGAAAATCATGGATTTGCGCAGGCTTAGAAATATACATAACATATAGAGTATAATAAAAGTGATCGTATAAAACCATAGTAGATACACTAGCCAAATAATATTTACTACAGATGATAAGTAGTGCTGATATTTTATTTAGTATTGCATCTTACTGCCTGGTCAGATTATATGGTCACCTTTTGCGAGAATGACTCCTTAGCCCATTCGGCCATTGAAGCAGGTAATGTTCATAATGTTTATAAAATATATTTGTTAAGTCTTGTTCATTTACATAAGGTTCTCTTTATGACTAACAAATTTGCATATATACTAGCTATAAAATTAACCCACTTTCTTAAAATTTATTTATAGTGCATAAAGGTTAGTATCAAAGGAAAAAATTAACAACCAACAGAGTAATTGCATATTTTGATCCCTTACCTAAGCCTGATGGTCCCATACTGCTCTGCATACTACTAAGGTCTGAGGTCTCTGAAGTTTGTGCGTCAATGTCTTCCCCCTCGGGAGACTTATTTCGTGAAGTTATCGGAGGCGAGGAAGTGTTTGTATGGAGATGCGGAAACAACCGATTCATGGAGCAGCTACTTGTGCCCCCACCGATTGACCTGGTCATCATAAGCTTACTTTCAATCCAAGAAGTCTCTGGAATGCTACGAGACATCCTGTTTGTGGACGCAAATGATGGTAACACATCATCGGATATTTCATTCTTCTCCTTAGATGGCTTTGTATTAAGATCAGAGAGTTTGACAAAGGATCCAGAGATAGGCTTCTCTTGATCTTCCTTTTCTATTGAGCTTTTGTCTTTTTTGTTAAATCCATTCACTTCAACCTCTGGAACAGGTTTGTTTCGATATTCTGAATCTGTCATAGTCGTTGAACTAGTATCATTGTCTTTTTTACTTTTACTTTCATCCCCAAACTGATCTTCACTCATTTCTGTGCAAGAAGCGCTTCTATCATCCTCTGGAAGAAAGGAGTGTGAAGCACTGATAGAATGGCCATTGTCATGTTGTGTCAAATCTTCCAGTTCTGTCGATGATCCGGATATCTGTTTAGCATGCAAACTTCTATCAGAATTGGATCTCGCACTTTCATCAGCTTCAAGACTTCTGGCTTGTTTCGTTAGTCTAGCTTGATTTTTGTTTGATAATTTACCATGAGAAGTCTGGATGTGATCTCCAGGTGGAGGTAGAGATTCATGAAGAGATTGACTGCTTCTTCTAATTTTGTTTTTCATCATTGGAGGCGGCTTGGAATCATCTGGAGAGCCAAACACGGTGCTCCTATCCACAGACAAACTATGAGCTCGCTTGTGAAGTTTTACCTGGAGACTACGAGGTTCCTCCAACACTTTTTCTCCTACAACATCAGCGTTCCATGAGTGACGGTGAACACTCGGCCTTTGACCCGAAGGCAGTGTTTTTCGCCTTGGAACAGGAGATTCATTCTCGATATACATGAAGAAACCTTGCCTTTTCTCTCTTTCTTCTTTCACCTCTTTAGCAACGTCTTGAAGAGAAGACTTTAAAGGAGTAGAATTTTGACTGCTAGACAACTGGCCTGATTCTATGAACATATAAGTACCTTTCTGACTTTCTAAAGCTGGACAATCATCAGCATCAAAAGTTGTATTATTAACCCGATTTATTTTATTGGCAACAGACTTGTCAAAATCTTGTCTGGGAGAGAGTGGTGAGTTATTTTCTGCTGCTACAGTTTTGCTCGATATACTTTTTTCCTTGGCAACAGTATTTGTTTCAGAAGACTTTTTAATGGTGGAATGTTTATCCTTAGGCAAAAACAATTTATCTCTTCCTGTAGTTGGTGCACCAATGTCTATAAACATGGAAAACATTGCATTTTTCTTTTCTACCAGACCATATTCCTTTTTAGCAGAACTTTTATTGGCAGAATCTTTAGGGCTTGTGTCAGACTTATAACTTTCATCCACAGGACTCTTTGACTTGTGAATTTCTTCTTCACTAATAAATAATCTATCATGTTCAAACGACACTTTGTTTATTTCATTCGAACATACAAACAAGTCATCACATTTAATACTGTTTTCAATGTGAGACGTTTTGCTTATTTCCTTAGGAAGACAGTGGTCACTAGGGCTTTTTTTTAAATCAACAAAGAAGCCTAACCCAGAGCTCCTCCCTTCATTTTTCGAGGGCGTAATTATCTTTTCATGGTTGACTTCACTTTTTCTTCTCTTTTTAAAGTCAAAACTTGTCTTGGAAGCGCTAGGGCTGCAATCACTCATATCAACAACCCACGCAGCATTGGCTGATGACGTTTCTTTCACTTTTGGTTCCGGTTCCACAACAACTACGGCAGCCCCTGAGAGGATGGGGGCAGATTCATTTTTCCTGCGAGAGAGAATAGGACTAGCCACCTTCCCCCTTGAAGAAATAGTGAAATCAATGGCTAAAGCTCCTCCTGATACAATTGGAGTCGACTCTGTCCTTTTCTGTTTCTTGGGGCTGTCAGTCGATTGCTTTTCATCCAAGACTACATCACTGCAAGTCAATGCTCCCGAGACAACAGGTTTACTAGAGTTATCGTAGGTGCTCGTTAAAGAATAAATATTTCTTTCAAGACTTTTATTACAGCCCCCAGGCCCCTCCTCACAAGGAATGTTTTTATTTATGACAATTTCTGCCCCATTTGAGTCCTTCCTATGTTGTTCAAGACCTATATTGGTATCAGACATTATATTAGAATGAGGGCATTCAAACTTTGAGTGAGTGATTAAAAAACCTTCCAGTGGACTGTCGTTGTTGAGAGAATCTGGTGTGTTTAAGTCGTGACTGACTATATGAGGTGGGAGATGGGGACTTTTTACTGGCAGACTTGGTGGATGTTCATTTTGTGTCAATAAGACCGTATCTGAAAAGGGGAGACAAGGGAGTGACTGAATTTGCAGCCCATCACTACTTTGTAGGTCATCAGATGTGGTTTCATGGAAACCTTCTATGTCCGTTACATGTCCAGAAAACTGAGGGATACAACTCTGAAACAAGAGATTCCCTTGACGTCGTTCATAGTCTTGTCTCAACAGCGCCAAACGATCATCGTCTGGGTCTAGTTCGAACGTGTTTCTACGTATTAAACTGGCGCGACGAGGAATTTCATCCTGTTCTTCCTCTGTATTGAGTCTTGGTTCAATTTCTTTTACAAGTCGGCCACATTCGGCCATTTCTTCACAATCAGAATGAGCTTTTGCAAGCTCATCATCCTTGCAGTTATTTATTTCTTGTTTCTGATCAGTAATGTTTTCATTGCATGGAAAAACTAGATTATTGGTAACAGCACTCTCCAAATGTTCAATAGGGTAACAGCTTGTGTTGTCCTTTATAGAATCTTCATTTTGAGGACAAGATGAATCATGAATGCCTTGAGGTTCTGAAATTAAATCATTTGTATGTCTATCCACAACAAAGTTATCTATTTTTGATAATTTCATGGCAGCTATGTCAGAACTTTTAAAAGTTTTAACTGTATTACAATCTGAAAGACAGTTAATATTTTCTTTGGAAGAATCATATGAAATATCTGGAAGTCTTTTGTTAACATTCACTAAACCAATTCTTTTAACATCACCATTTTCTTGTTTATTGATTTGACACAATTCAGGGACACACTCTGAAAAATATTTATTAGCTTCTTTGTTTAACCCTAAGTCATCCCCTGAACTAGAGGTGAGAGCTTTCCTAGATGTGGTAGATTTCTTTATCTCGATAAGAGGTTCCAAATGTTCAACTAGTTTGATTTCTTTCTCAAACTCTGCTGTATGATCTAGAGCCGAGACTTTTTGTTCCAATTTTGAGTTGGAAACTTGTAATGGTGTAGGTCTGAAGAGCTGAGATTCTGAAACATGCTCACCACCAGAAAGATAACTCCTAAAAGCATCACTTTCTGAGGTGTTAAACTGATCTTTGATATTATCAATAGGAGGCTCAGAGGAAAGGAAAGGAATAAAATCTCCCGAAAAAGCTTCTAAAGGCGAGCCAGTAGGCAGTGTGTCTTGAACAGTAAAATTACTCTTTAGCATAGGATAATCTGGTAATCCCCTTTTTACTAAGTCACACTTGGGCCTTTCAGCCACAAATTCTTTTAATATCCCTGAAGGTTTGCTGTCAAGGTTTTGTGGCTGCTTGTTGGACAAAACTTGCTTATGGGGAAGCAATAAATCACCTCCACTAGGTTCACTTGTAATGCTCGTCGGCTGTTCATTTGAAACAGAACATGTGTATGGAAGAGAAACTTCACTCTCATCCATTAGATCAGCTGCATTAATGAAAAAGTGACTGCCATTTTCAATTGCCCAGTCTGTTCTTACTTCTGGGTAGGACAATGAAACAGCAATGCTCGATTTTACCCTTGGACTCGAATCATCTTTTCCTGGCAAAGACATTTTAGTTAACTCTTCACTTTCCAAGGAAGGATTAATGATGGCCTCCTCTGATGGTTTAAGCAATACTTTGTGACAGTAGTGCTCCACACAATTGGTTGGAATGTTTAAAGACATAATACCATCTTCTACTTCACACCAGGTGTCATCTTGAGGATGTAAACATGGCACACATGACGGCCCTTCTCGTGTATACAAGAGATCATCAGCTAACTTCCTTTCTGCATAGAGGAAAGCTTCAGTATCATGGCACCAGCTTGTTAGGTACACATTGTCCCAAGTACCCACTTCAGAAGAAACCGACGAGGAAGAAGACTTTGGTGGTCCAGTTTCTCCGTCGAGAGGTATCTCTTCACCAACGGTGGCCTCTGTCAGATCAACTCCAGAGGTTTCTGAAGCTGTGTGCTCTCGAGGACTGCTAAAGTCACCACCAGGCATGAAGCCTGTGGAGCTGGTGTCCAGACCAGAATCAGGACCTCCTGCACTTGCATCCATCTCAGGACTGCACGGCAAGTTCAACGGATCCTCTGTTGCAAGAGTCCTTGAGAGACAATCATCTTGGTCACATTCCATCGTCTTGGCCAATGTTGCCGAGAAGGTGTCATAAGGTGAAAACTCATTGCAGAAGCTATTGTCGTTTATATCCACAATACAGTCACAAATATCTTTAGTTTCCTTGGACTCTGCTTGTTTTGTGTAACTCTTATATTCAGAATTCTTTTTTATTGGGGCAGTTCGAGCATCACTCCAAAACTTTTCAGAAACAACAGATGAGCATCCCTTAACGGTCGAAGGAATTTGAGCTCTTGTACATGGCACTATCTTTTTTAGCTCTTTGCTGCGTTTGTATGACTTATCACAAACATACTGATGTGTTTTGGCTTGGTGACTAGATATCAGAGGTAGAAATGTAGGTTTTTTAATTTTCTTTGTATCTTGTTTGTCTTCTTTTGATTTAATCAATTGAAATGATTTGAAAAGTTCATCTTGTTCAGCAAGCTCTTTCTCTAGAATGTGGTTTGAATATGGTTTTTGAGTTTTTGATACATTGGCGGGAGTTTCTTCTTCACAATCTTCATCCAAAGCAACAATCGAATAGTATGAGCGATTTGTAGTTCTGAGATTGAGAGTCGCACTTGAGAAGTGACGAGTTGTGTTATCAAGGTCAAACTGAGTTGTGTTATCAAGGTCAAACTGGTGGTGAGCTTCTGAAGGCGAACTATATGGAGTCAAATAAACATCCGAGTCGGGAGTTATGACAGAATCTACGTTGCTATGACCTTCAGAAACAACACCTGTATGTTCTGACAGTCGCTCCAGATGTTTTATTGCTTCCAATTCTTGATCAGCAACACTGCATCTTGTGTAAAGGCTTCTAAAACAATAAAAAAAGAGTGTTAACATTAACTAGAAGGATAAATGGTATAAATATCTTAACATGACAAAGATAATATTATTTTATTTTATAATAATGTTTCTCCTATATAATTTAGAGAAAGAACAAGAATGGAATGAGCTACCTATACTATAAGGGGTGACTTCTTTCAAATAATCAGCTAAGAACCATGGTTTCAAAGTATAATATACACACAAACAAATCTAAATATCTGAATTAGACTAATCTATATGTGAGCAAAAATATTTTTAGCACCAGGTTGTACGCATATGTACTAAATCTGCCTAGAGGGAGAGTGTAAAACCATTTAGGGGAAAAACACCCTCAGTATACCTAACCATTATTTGAACCTTGTAACCCTTGTCATCGGCTGTCCAGTCGATTACGAGAGTGGCACCTTAGACCATTCAATTATCCAAGCGGGTTGTAAGCAAATTAAATTGTAATAAAGAAGAATTTCTCCCTGGGTATACACCCCTATTTTTCTAACGAATTAATATGGACCATATTAGGGATGTTTTTGCTAGAGGGGTCCAAGGTTAATGCGATGAGAAGTGTCGCAAACTTGTACTATTCTTGACTTACTACTACCTGCCGTTTCATTCATTGATTTCGGCGCTACACAAGCTCAAAATGACCACACTATCTTACCCGATGAATGTCCTGACGTATTCCTCTGAAGTCTTTGCTAGTCTTATAGAAATTAAGCCATCCGGGAGGGTGACCAGGCCGGGAATGGAGCACAACTTGGAAAAGAATTTAGCAGCTCTTGCTTCTAAAATGCTGCGATGTGTATGGATTGAAGACTGATCAAATATTAGTTCTAGATCACAGTACAAAGAGTTGATGAATATTCTGTGAAAATAAACACAATTTTACATGTAAATTTTTCATTGCTATGCTTACTAATCATCTGGACTATTCATAACTCAACTAGAACTAAAGATTTTGTGAAGTAGAGATTAGAATATTGTAAAGTATTTTAAGAGCACAGGGTGAAGTAGGTGGATTTTAAAGAACTGTATGCGCATTGCCCTGAAGATATTGAGTGAAAACTAACATTCAAATTCCAATATGGAAAAACCCCACCCACTCCACTTGGCCCCTTAATCAGAGCTGAGCACACCAGTCAAACTCAAATAGTTATAATAAGAATAATAAAGATTTTTTTTAAAATGCACCAAAGTACTATGCACACAACCTTGCATATTAAAATCATTATATCAACCAATATTTAGAAAATTCTCCAACATAAATTAATAAAAATAGACAATTTCATTATTTTTTATCTACCAAGGCTGTGGAGTCAACAGTCAAACGCAGTGTTGAGTGTATTCAGAGTTGTTAAAAATGTACAGACTCCACCTTCAAAATAAAAACTTAAGATATTTTAGAAACATATGAGAAATTTATAATTTTAATTTCATACATTTTTTATTTTTAGGACCAATATTTGTGATTTGGATTGACAAATTTATTCAAGTAGAGATTCACAATGCCAAAGAGGCTTTTCATGAAATCATCTGTACTTGATAATTATACCGGAGTGAATTTGTTATTACTAATAATTAATATATTATCCAATTCTGAAGGAATCTGACATTAGAAAAATAGAAGAGTGCAAAACTATTGAAATTTTGAGGTAAAGCTATATACAATAAGCCAATCCTTTCAAACATGCTTGCTATTCTCAACTCAAGATTCCAGACCCAACAATACAATTTAGACCCTTAAGTGCCCCCAGTCATGTTTCCCTCAGCAGTGCCTTGCTACAGTCCAATTTTCATGAGAAACTTGTTATTTGAAAACTGGAAACTCATGTTACTAAAATGGCGGGGAAGAAATATTACAATTGTGTTTACATCCTTAGCAAGTTGACTGCCTCTGTGGTCTATTGGTCAGAGTTCCTAACTACAGATGCAGAGATATCGAGTTTGATCCCCGGCACTTCTAGAATTATTCTCTGAAGTAGTGGGTCTAGAACAGGGTCAACTCAACCTCGTTAGGACCAATGAAAAAAGAAAGAAGATAACATCTTTGGTCTCGAAAAGTGAGCTTAACAACTGGAGTTTGTTATGCTGGCCACATTGCATTCTCTATCCGCAATGTTAGCACTATCATCGCTAATGGCAGGCAGCCGAATGGTTGATATAGCTCAATTACGAGTTCACACGATAGGAGTTTTTTTTAATTATTAGCCAGTATAATCAATAAGGTAAATATAAGTTATACAGTAATGCATAAGGATGTATCAGTGAAAACATTTAGATTAAACTTTTAACTAATAAATACAAATAAGACATATTTCTATAATTTCAAATTTTGGTGACTTTCAATCGATGTTTGCGGTCGAAAGTAGGCTAACTATAAAAATCAGGCTTTACACACAATTATAAATTAAGATTATTTTATGTGGCAACACAATTCTGTTGGTTATCATTTTATAAAGAAAAATGAATTATGAAAATGAAACAAAAATGTTTACAGATTAAGCTATTATGGATTCCTGTGTTATAAAATACAGTCACAGCTTTAGCTCTACCAATTTCATGAAAGATTTTGTCCCGAATGTGTTTTCTGGTTCTGGGCTGGACTAGGCCACAATTAAAAATGTGTTAGACTCACAACGAAGAAGAAAATGGTCAAAAATAGTAAAATGAAATATCTGTTCAAGTCACCTGAACCATGAATTATTTTTAGATTTGAAAAAAGAAATACAGGTAGATTTTTCATGTTGTTGTTTTTTTGTCACCGCATTTCCCTACCGGTTTGGGTCATCCCTACATTTAGAGGAAGTTTACATTTAGAGGAAGTGTTGGTGCGTTTAAGTGAAGGTAGAATGGAAAGTAATTTAGAGAAAACCACCTTTAATACATCTGAATGGGATTCAAACCCTGATCTTTCAGTCCTTGACAGTACAGTCTGTTGTGAGAGTGACAGCTTAGACCAATTCGACCACCGAAGTGGGTCAAAGTGAGACTAATTCAATTTTTAATACCATGTTTAAAAAATGTATATGTTAAAAATCTTGTCTAGATATCCCAGAACACTAATTTTATATCACAAATTATTCATAAGTGTTAGCAAAGGTTAATGTCGAGTACACAAAATTAATGTCTGAGACGAACATAGAATCTACAAATACACTTAGTGGGCTAAATTAACACGAAAAGAAAGTTAGCGTGAGCACAAAACGACGCGGTCGGTTTGGTGATGGAAAAAGAACTGTGTAACGGAAAGTTATGTGATTGGCTAACTCGTGATGCTTGCGCTACTGCAGCGCCTCTCGTGATTGGTGCAGTGGTTGGATCGTGCATCTTAGTCAGTGTCTCCAACA
>CABFVX010000250.1:101041-152159 GCA_902151425.1 Timema shepardi | reverse complement strand
AACATAGAATCTACAAATACACTTAGTGGGCTAATTAACACGAAAAGAAAGTTAGCGTGAGCACAAAACGACGCGGTCGGTTTGGTGATGGAAAAAGAACTGTGTAACGGAAAGTTATGTGATTGGCTAACTCGTGATGCTTGCGCTACTGCAGCGCCTCTCATGATTGGTGCAGTGGTTGGATCGTGCATCTTAGTCAGTGTCTCCAACAATAAGGTTTGGTCTTATTAGTTTAATCAGGTTATATACAAGGGTTAACCAGTTTACACAACTGGATCTAACTTACCACATGCATTATGGCACCTGATTATTTACATAAAGTTTCAAAAATTGAGGTGGTTGTGGCTCATCATATTATTGTTTGCCATATAACATAATCTGAAACAAAATAATGGAACGAAAAAAAAATCTGATAAGAACAACACAAGTTTAGAACTTTCATAAGATGTCAAATTTTGAAACATAACATAACCAAAATAAATAAAAGTCATAAAAGAATATTTTCAAAAAATAACATAAAATTTACATTTGTGGATATAATTTATTTGATCATCATTAATTTCTCGCAAGAATTTAAACAAAACTTCTCTCAAAACAAATCTAATGTCACAATACTAGGTTCATGAACAAATTGGGTTTAAATTACAAATATACATTATTTATAAAACATAAAACTCATCATACTAAATTGCATGTTACTAACTTTTGTATAGTTAATTTACAGGAAGTTATAATAATACACCTGCTAAGATATGTCTTCAATATGACGTTTGTCAAAAATAAACCCAAATATTTCTGCCCCAATGCCTTACTTACACTAAGGTATTGGTACCGAAACTCAAAATTTCACTGCAACCCTTACAAAAGTATGCCATCCGTCCCTACTTAGCTAGTTCTAACAAGTCCAAACCCATTACAGCCTATATCTATCCTGAGCTAGTTCTATCCAGTCCATCTCAATACACTCTATCTCTATCTTGAGTTAGTTCCAACCAATCCTCCTAATTAGACTCTATCCCTATCTGAACTAGTTCTATTCATTCATTCCCCTCTCATGACAATATCCCTATCTTGAGCTATTCTATCCAGTCCACCTCATTACACCTTAACCTAATCTTGAGCTATTTCTATCTAGTCCACCTCATTACATCTTTTCCCTATCTTGAGCTAGTTCTATACAGTACATCTTCTTTCAGCCTGTCTCCACCTTGAGCGTGTTATATCAGGTCCAACTCATTACACTTTCTCTTCCAGGTCCATTCTAATGTTATCCTACCATCTGGATCTAGGGCCTTCCATTGGGTTAGCCAGTCAATACCTTGAATGCAGTTCTAGTTTATTCCATTCATGATGCATGTCCTGCCCACCATAACCTGCAAGATTTTACTACACATTTTGTTGATGTGTACAGGGTATGGAGCTCATCATTATGTAACCTCATCCGTGCTCTATTATCTTAATCTCTATTTGGACCAAATATTTCCCTCTTTAAACCTAATTTACCCCCCCTGAGAAATTCCTTTGTTAGTAAATTTCAAGACCATTAAAATAAATAAAATCCATCAAACATAAGAGCTACCTTATAAACAGAGCCGTGAGAAATGTAGTATAGTCTGAGGTGGATTTATAGGAATGCACAGTAGCCGCAGAAGTATGGAAATCCAATTAAAACAACCACCAAACTTGTACTAAAATTTATTTTATTTTATGAACAAAAGTTTTATTTCAATATAGTTTTTTGTCTTTACATGTACACTTAAATATACCCACACAAGTGTGCGCTCCCAACACCGATCGCTATGCTGCTATTATCCAGGCTTGTGTTCGCCTTCCTTCCTCCCTCCCTTCCTTATCAACATATATATATATATATATACACACACACCATTCCCAAGCATATGTCACAATCATTAACTCTACACCTCTGTATTATAAAGTTTACTTTGCCTCAGTTTTATGTCCAGCTCATGCTAAAGATATAATACAGGATTTATACTGTTACTATTAAATAATATTGTATGTGAAATAAAGTGGATTAAGCATGCTATAATATATCATTAAATAAATTACAGAAACTTTAATATATTAATGCCAAATGGCGTTGACAACTAAGTTGTCACACTTGAAGCCAACATCCCATTCAGCCCTTTCAAGGAATATTCTGAATTTTTTTTAGCACCTTGTCTTACTACCTATTCAGGTACGCCTATTTACTAATTTGCGCTAATGGGTTAGGGATGAGGACGGTTGAATTTAATAGAGAATGTGTACCCACATTTGTGTTGAGATAAAGTGTGAAATCATTTAAGAAAAAAAAAAAAACTCAGTACACCCAACCGGGATCGAACCAAGATCTAAACGTCATTGGCAGTCTAGTCTATTGTGAGAGTGACGCCTTAGACCATGAGGACACCAAAGTGGGTACCGAAATATTGAAGTTTTTATAGTAATTATACACATGTTTTTTCCCCTTTTGTTTGTGTTTCATTCTCTACTTCTCTACAATTTTATCATAATTATTTAATTAGATATCAATAATAAATAAGCTCAAAAATTAGTTTTGTCACAAACTGGCTACTACTACAAGTAGTAGTGTTGGACATGATCAAGGGGTTGCAAAGAAACCTGCAAACACATCTTAACCTAATGATAAGTGCCATGCATCAAATATCCCCCAGGGGATATTTAAGTTGTGTTACTTTTTTTCACGTCATAAATCTAATAAATAATGAAGTATGCCCTGATTTGAAATGTGTGGGTTCAAGATTATTTTAAAACATGCCATTTCATAGTTTTTTGAATGATTCAATAATTTGATGCAAACAGTTCAAATAAAGCGAGCCTATTTTTTACGATTTCATTAAAACTTTTAACTTACATTAATCATGGTGTCTACTCAACTTGACCAATGGAATTCCCGACATTTTCTTTGATTTCCCCTGATACTTTCCTAAAATTCCCCGACTCAAAAATATGTCACACCCTTCTGACCTCCTTCCTCCCCCCTCCCCCTTCAGTTTTATTTAATCTTTTTAATGAATAATAAGTTAAAAATTTTAAATAAGCAGTTTTTTTTATTTGTACTAACAAAGTTTACTAGGAATTAGAAAAATTATAAAATATATTACACAGCTACAAAAAAAAAGTTTGAATCATATTGTAATTTACTGATTTAATGATTAATAGATTTTATATTTTGAGTAAAAACATTTTCCTGGATAATTTTTGTAATTTATCAGATTCCCGACTTGTTCCCGTTTTTTCCAGGCCACTTCAAATTCCCAGCTAATTCCAGTTTTCCCTGATTTTCCCGGATGGTAGACAGACTGATTATGTTCATTTGATAAAAATAGCAGTGTAAACCCACAGCTTCATTCAAAATATATAGCCAACTCTTTAGTCATACATTTCACTGCAGGCCAGCTACTTTTTTTCTATCAGCACTCTACCGGAAATTTAAAAATACTATAGGTCAGTGTTTGCCTAAATATGGGACGCATACTACCAGGGTTATGCAACGTATTACTCAGTTTTATTAGCCGTCAAATACATTTTGATAGGCCTAATATTAAGTTTGATAAACAAATGAACATAGATTGACATGATGTTACAAACTTTGATTACCATTAGCTTTTTTTTACAGTTTTCACAGCTTAATTTAATTAATTTAAATTGTAAAAGAGAGAAAGATTTTTTAATGAATAGCTGGATGGGGTGATCTACATTTACTAGGCCTATGACATTGCCTTGAAAAGGCTAGGCAGTTGGGGAGTTCTTTGTTTCTTAACAGTTCTACGTAACATAGCATCTGTTTAATATCATTATAAGTGAATATTTTTTTAGGTCTCAGTGTAAGAGTTTACTTAATAATCCTTGTATGTTAAAAATTTCTCAGTTTTTAATTTTATCTCCACAAATAATGGCTAGATTGCAGGCTGACACCATGGAGTTTTTTTTACACAGACAAATGGTGTAAACAAAACATTTTTACTATAGAATAAATACACAGAGAAAATTCAAATCACAGTTTGTTACTATGAGTTTTAAATAAGCCTGGGCCTGTTTCTTTTACTCTCCCAAAATTGAGCAACTTGATTTATTCAGGTGTGACAAAATTGAATAGGAATAATTCACTGCAACCTCATACTTATTTGATATCTCTAACTAAAAATTAACATAAGGATTTTTTTTAAAAGACATAATCACCAGTAAGATTAAATATGACTCCAGTATACCATAGCTATCCCTATTTAATTTCTGTTTAACCATCTTATCAATTGTTCAGAATATACACATACTTTGCACTTTACGATAAAGATTAGTCAAACATATATTTATCTGAGGTATTTAACGTTAACGACTGATTATATCAGCACACAATAATTTATATGACCATGAGTGAATGGGCTTATCAATTTTTCCGGAAAAGTATTTTCATATAGGTGGTACCTTCCATGGTTCTTTTACATGGGACCAATAACTTTTACTTTCTCTTAGAAGGAAGTTGCGCTATGGATTTTTACCGCTCAGGAGAAAATCTGTCGACCCCGACTGGGTTTGAACCCACAAACATTGGATCCTGAAGCGAGCCCTTTACCCCGAGACCACCAAGGTCGACAATGTTATAAAACTCACAGCTGTTATTTAAGCCTACCTGCCAACGTCTTGCTGCAGCTGCAGATGCAAGTTCTGCCGCAGTTGGCACCACCCTTGTCGACGTCTTTTACGGAAGGCCTCAGTAAACGCTGCCCTTGTGTGAACCTCTCCTGCCATGAGGCATGACTCCCGTCACTTGGGTGACAACCCCACTCAATTTGTGAGGTCAAGTTCACACTTACTAGGATACAAGTCCACGGCTGGTCCAAACATGGGCTTCACACAAAAACAAACTAGTTGTTATGTAGGTCAACGGTGAATCGAGAAGGGAGAGGGTGGGGGGAGGTGCGGGGGCAATCTCTGAGAGTCTCCAAGGATGACCAAGGCCATTGCAATGCTATATCTGTGTAATTTCACCGAGAATATCTCTGGTGTGTAGTATTGTAAGTGTTACTTAAATTTCCCCATATTTTTTTGGCGTCCTTGTTGAGAGCCAGTGCTCTAGCATATCCATCAACTTGTGAGCGTCAGTAGGAAGATAAATTAAAAATTAATTAACAAATACAAATTAGTAAAAACAAAAGAATAGAACAAGCATTATCAACATTAGTTACTCTATGGCATCATTGGTACACTTACAAAAGTATGCCACCTATCCCTATCTTGAAACAGTTCTAACCAGTCCAACTCCTTACACCCTATCTCTTTCATGCCCATTCTAATGTTATCCTACCATCTGCATCTAAAGTATGTTCACCATCTGAGTTTCCTCGAATGACAGCTCAAAAAGTTACTAGTAATAGTCCCTAATGTATCCCTACACCAACAAATGACATCTGTCATTTTGAGGTACGTAGCTGTAATGAAAACAAATGGTAATGTATGAATGTGATAGTTAATCACAGTAATTTTGGCCAATACTATTTATATTTATTTTTGGTTGGACACAAAGCTTATTTATTGTTTCATTCCACTTTAAAAAAATGATTTAGTATTGACAGTACTTTCACTAGAGATCTAACAAATATTGCTTCAAAATGGCAACCTACGAATTTAAGCCATGTGATTGATTATGAGGCAAACAGGTTCTTTACAATGGTGTACCCATACAGTGAATAAACTATTTTATTCAGTTCAATATTTTTGATAAATGATAAAATAATCATAAGAAAATTTATTAAGGCATATATTATACAAAAATGACAAGTATTTTTTTTCCTTTCCAAGTAAATATGAGCTTGTATTAAAAAGTATTAATGTATGCACTAAACTAGGCCCCTAAATATTATCAGTAACAATCCAAAACCAAGAATAAATAGGCCTACTTTCAATTTGGTTTGGAAAAAAAAAATCAGATTGGATAACAAATTTTTATTAAAAGTAATAAAATAGTGTGAGAAAACTTAAGTTTACGTTCTAAAATGTAACATGTAGCCTAATTAAAAAACTTTTGTCATTTATAACAAAACAGTGATCTTTTACAAGTGTTGGTGACCCAAAACCTAAACATTTGCATTTTCAAATGTTTTTCCGGTAAAAAGCAATGCTGAATACACTGTAGGGATTCCCAAAGGGCTCTTCCCATGAGGTATGCTAGTTAATATACTGAACAAGGTTCTAGATTTTCCCATTCACGTTGCATGTTCAGTCCACCAAAATCTACAAGAAATGATTAGTCTAACAATGTCTTGTGATGAGTACAAGGTATGTAGCTCATCATTATGTACCCTAATCTCTTTTTGGATCATTATGGATGTTTTAATCAGTCAATAAAGTGAACGGCTAAGTGTGTATAGAGTACCTAATTTAAACACACAGTAATATTGAATGTTACAATAACGATAATTTAATTAGTTAAAATAAACCTTGGGAGAACACTTGAATAGAAAGCTTTCTTGGTCTGGCTTGTGTCTTTTCCACAAAACAACTTGTTTTATCTCTAATGGCTCTACTCTATTTTGGTTTATGTGTAAACGTTGAAATATTTGGATACCAGAAGTTAAGGCAGTCTTTCTATTCTCTTCTTCATTAGCAACAAATTTTAATAGAAAAGTTACCTTTCTAAATTTATTTTTAATAACTATACCACCTTAACAGTATAGCCTACTTGGATCACAGCCAAACTGAGTTTTTTTAATGTTAAATACATGAGTTCCAGTGCAAGAACTATATGCTTCCAAGCTATAATAACAACTGAAGAGAATAATGAATAGGCTTGTTGTTATTAAAATATTAGGTGTTCTGTCTTCCGACAAGCCTATTCCTTTTGTCAATGAGCTTTAACCGACAATGCGTCCTTTCTCCTTGAGCTCCCAGAATTTTTTTTCATTTCCATCAAGTCATCTAATATTGGAATCCTCTAATCTTCTCTGAATAGGCTTGTGAAACAAAAATTTATTTAAAGATCAAAAAGTGGCATTCCACAAGCAACGCCCACTGGCCTGGTAGGTAGTGATTATAATTTAGTTTAACTTTAAAAGGAGTTAAAACTATTCAGTTTACTAAGATTAATATAAGACTCTTACCTTTTAGTTCTTACTTAAAATTTCACTTTTCCTTACCACTTTTCCCAAATATTTTAATAATAATCATTATTGCAGTATTTGACAGGTTTGCCATACTTTTTTTCCCCGATTCCTTGTATACTAGTCTAATAGATTTCATGGATCAAATTATACAATTTATTGACACCAATACATTAAACTTTCAAAATATTTCCCTTAAAATTGTGGGTTTGAGATTAACATAAGATTTGGTAGTTAGTTGATAATTCATTCGTAAAGCGCTTTAAGCTTAATAACTACTAGAATAATTTTTAATGTACCAGTAATCACTAATCATTATAGTACCTATACTGGTTGGACGTCGGCAATATTGTAAAAGCACAAAGTGGAGTTTGCCTTCGTAGGTAGTCCATGCCAAGTTTCCTCTGTATATGTTTCTTAGTTTGTTAGCTATCCGAATCAGTGGTAGTGGGATATATTATGTCAGGCTTTCAAAATATGTATACATTTAAATTAAACGCCTGATATTTACTACACACATTTAAAATGTCCTTGAGTACGTATGTATAATTTAAGGTGCCTTTATTTGTTAATTTTAAAGGTACCCGCCCCAGTGGTCCAAAAGTCTAAAGCATCTTGCACATATTATCAGATTATAAAAAAAATCCTGAGGTTTCATTAAGAACAAATGCAATGTTTATAACATAGATTTAATTCCACAATATCGTTTCCCCCTCGCCCCACCCCCTTTCTTCAATGGTACTGAAGACATTTACTTCAATCCACCAGGAACACTCGTATTCGATTCACTTCCGACGCTACTTTCTTGATATCAATTAATACATTCAATCCCGTTCTTAGCCACATAATCTAGCCCTGACTAGTCGCGAATCTCGTGTACGAAATAACCAACAATACATTTTATTCGTACCTGCACTGATATATTTATATTTAGAAGTAAATTAAACAACCGCTTATACAAAATAACGTTGGTTGAATTAGACAAATTAACCCCAAAAAAGTCGGTTATGTAATTATGAATGTAATTTACCCGTGCCAATTGATGTACAAGGAAAGTTGTAAATAGGAGTTATAATGTTTCAGGAACGTGGCACACTACACAATGTAAAGACGGAACGTTGTGCATTAATTAACAAAGTTAATCTTTCGTGTAGGTGTGCCCAAGCCAAAGGCGGATTAACATACAAATAAACGTACGTGTTACCTTAACTGCCAAAAACTATGGTGTAGCTAGCTAATTTTGTACCCCAAGCCTCGTGGTACCATTATGCCTTCTGTTGGCGTGTGGTCTCCCACCATAAAATTCCACAATACGAGTATATTTACTCAAAGAGGAACTCAGCTTTCTATAATGAAAAGCATCTCAAACTGTATAAATAGATGGAGTTTCTATGAAATAGAAGAGTTACAAATTTAGAAGTTTTTACCTTCATTGGAAGTATAGTTAGAAAAATGTCTCGTTAACGAAACCTGAAGTTTTATAGTAACACTAATGCAAATATAATAAACCCAGCTCATTTTTAAGGAGTTATGGTAAGAACCATGTAAGCTACGTATATAATTTGAGAAACTCTAATAGTGTCTTAACTTGGGTAGACTAAGTACTCCTCCAAGCGAGAGCTTAGCGTGGATAATTCCAGACATAATGCAGGAGGATTCTAGGCACATAAATGGGTAAACATTGTGCCTAATCTTAATTAGGAAAGTGTATTTTAGTTACTACTACCAACTCAAACTAAACAATCAAAATAAATATATAATTTAGGTACAAACAATGGCTGTTACCACAAGCCCTAATAGCATCTTAAGGGTGCTGAGCACTCACAATAAATCAATCTAATCACGAGCCACACCGGGCACTATATTGATTCCCACAAGTTGCATACCAAACAAGGTCAGTGTTAACAACATAAACTAAAGCTCATATGAAGCCAATTACCTAATTATGTCTTTTAGTAAGTATCGTGAATCTCATATCTCCAAGTCTGGTGATTTTAAAATATTGAAAACTATCAATACTAATAAAGCATATTAATTAAGAGCGTCAAACAGCTCTCCAGGTAAATATGACTTTATAGATCACTAAGCGACTCTATGTAATCATCATTATGGACTAATTACCATTTAACGTTGAACAAATAAGCATTACTGATAACTACTTAAAAATCCCATCTGAGATTACGAGCTAACCAAATTAAGACAAAATTAATTTTAACTAATCATTTCAAATGGCTTAGCATGGATAAGGTAGGGAACGAGCATTAACCCACATAGGGCTAAGTATTTGAACATCCCATCTAACGGCATTGAGATTAGTTAAATTACAGGTGAGTATTAGACTAGCAGTCTGGAGAAAAAATTACTAAACATGGTACTAAACAACTAAACAACGCCATCTAATGACAAACAAACGAATTAAATTTTAAGTCATCAGCGTGACTTCAAAAAAATAAACACGATGGCAAGAGTCCATTCTATAATTGACACCAACAATGTAATAAATAAATCGAAAAGATAATTTTGGAAAATATGTAAAGAAAGATTCAAGCCGAAAGATAATTTTTGATGTATGCATAACAAATCTCCTCTATACAGCACTGGCAGTGATCTCTATACTATACTGGATGGACATAAACACACCCCTTGCAACAGACCAAATTGTGATGCTAAAGTTTGTCGTCTGCTTGCTAACGAGGGGACGGATTTAACGGTTTCTTTCAATGTTCTTGTGCAAAAACGTGTCTTGTGAATAAAAGATAGGTTATATATACAGTGAAGTAGGTATTATGCCCCACTTGACTGAAGACTAATTTACATTAAAGGATATACAATTCATTTTTAAAGGGTATCGCCGCTTCTTCTATTAGATAGAAGAAGCAATTAATATATTTACAAACATATTTAATGAAGTATGGGAAGGAACAAGCATAATAGAGTTATACCAAATTTAACAGACCAGTTTATTTAAATTCAAGCAAGATGAAACAATTACAAATGTTTAGACAAGATCTTATCCAAAACATTCAATTATTTACTATAGGAAATTAAATCTGTTACTTTATACATTGTTATCCCAATAGGTAAGTTGGGTGTGAAACACCTTAGTTAGACCTGCAATCAACACAAGTATCGTTGTGTCCATATAATGAAAAGGTGTAACTCGTTTAAAGTAGAACTAACACACATTATACTACGAAGGTGCGTCTGCCTCAACACAACAGCAATTTAATTTTGGAAGCGAAAGGTTGAGAGAAATTTGTTAGTTTTCACGTGTAAATACGAAGTCACCTTTATGATAAAAATTCAATTGTGTTTCTTGTGCGTAAGTTTTTGTTTTTAACTGTTATTTACTAATTTAAAAAAATGGTGAGGTAAAGTAAAATTATAATCACATTCATATTCACGCGTAAAATCGCTTTAATTGTTAAACACATAGTTTGAAGTTTGGAACGCACTGTTCTTATTTAGCAGAACGCACACGGTAAAAGTTCAACATGAGTGTTACATGACGCCAACTACACTGGCACAAAGAAGGGCTTTAATAAATGTATTCGTGCGCCACACTATTGGGCACTCATACTGTTGGTTATGAGGTTAGGCCTAAACAAGCATGATATTTTAAACATGTTTTGACACTCCCACTAAATGAATGCTTGTTTACAGTCTTGCAAATGGTTAGAAATATGGCTTATTTAAGTATAGTTACTAATTAGCTTCAAAAACAAAACAAAAATGATAAACAGCTTTATATACATATCAATGTCAATGAAAAGCATTTATCAGCTCTCAAGTCTTGTCATTCCAATTGCACCACGGAGTGTCTGAAAACGATCACGTGGAAGAGGTTTGGTTAGTATATCTGCTAACTGGTCTTCAGAGGGTACATGCTTGATGTCAATCTCACCGTTCTCATATTTCTCACGTATGAAGTGGTAACGTATGTCTATGTGTTTGGTTCTCTTGTGGAACTCTGGGTTTCGCACAAGGCGCATTGCACTCTGATTATCAACCGCTAGAACTGTGGCCTCTCCCACTGTTTCCCCAATGTCAAGTAGAAGACGTCTAAGCCAGATGACTTCTTTGGCCGCAGTTGATGCAGCAATGTACTCAGCTTCGGTAGTGGAAAGGGAAACGGTTTGTTGACGTTGACTAGCCCATGTTATAGGACCATTACTCAATTGAAAGAGGTATCCAGTTGTGGAGCGTCGGGTGTCCAAATCGTTTGCGAAGTCAGAGTCCGAGAAGCCAATTAATGGGGGTGGATTCTCACTCCTTGTGAATTCAATGCCATAGCTGGATGTGTCTTTTAGATATTTTAAGATGCGTTTGACTGCATTCCAATGACTTGGTCCATAGTTTGCCAAATATCTACTCACGTTTCCAACTGCGTACATAATGTCTGGCCGACTAACTATTGCAGCAAACATTAAGCTGCCAACAGCTTCTCGATAGGGTACTTTTATTTCTTCATTTTCCCCTATGTTTGAACTCAAGTGAGTGTGTGGATCAGCAGGCACACTGATTGGCTTGGAGTCTTCAAGATTGAATCTCTTGATTATTTGTTTGATATAGTTGGCTTGATGTAGAAATATTGATCCGTTCACATTATTTCGTTTTATTTCCAGACCCACAAAGTAATTTGGTTCACCGATTGTGACTTCGAAGGTTGTCTTCAGTTTATCGAGTACGAGTTGTAGTGCCATTTTGTTATCAGCCATGATCAGCCCGTCATCAACATATAACGCAAGCAGAACCTTCGATTTATTGAAATCCCCTCGATAAACACATTTATCTGCAGTACTTTGGCAGAATCCAAACATTTTCAGGAAACCATCAAACTTTTCGTTCCAGCAACGCGATGATTGTTTGAGGCCATATAGTGACTTTCTTAATTTGCAGACAAGGTTTTGGTCTATATTGATTCCATCTGGTGGAAGCATGTAGATATCTTCTTTGAGTTCACCATATAAAAATGCTGTTTTCACATCAAACTGCATTATCTCATAGTTTTGTTGAGCTGCGATAGCGAGTAGGACTCGTATAGAGTCATACCGTGTTGTGGGAGAGTATGTGTCATTATAGTCGACCCCTTCTTTCTGTGCAAAACCTTTAGCGCACAGTCTTGATTTATATCGTGAAATGTTTCCGTCTCCGGTGCGTTTTACTTTGAAAACCCATTTTGAACCTATTGGATTTTTACCAGGAGGTAGTGATACTAGCACCCAAGTGTTGTTCTTTTCCAGCGCTTCCAGTTCTTCTTTGATTGCTTCAGTCCACTGCCCTGCATCAGGACTCTTCATTGCTTCCTCATAGGTCTGAGGTACATCTATTTCCACTAGGTTAGCTTCATAGCGTTTGGGAGGCCTGATGACATCTCTTGGTCGCAGCTCGTAATTTGCTTTAATGTGCCTGGGTTCTTCGTCGTTCTGTTCGGAATGTTGAGGGCCTGCGTCCTCCTGCTGAATTCTTTGAACAGAATGTGTGTTTTCTATCACTACTGGGACTACAGTGTTTCTTTTAGGAATGAAACTACTTGAATTTTCATTGAAAATCACATTTCTTGAGACTGTAATTTTCTGTGTACTTTGATCCAGCAAACGATAGTTGGTTGAGTTTCTATCATATCCCACAAGGATGAGTTTCTTGCTCTTTGGCGCCAGTTTGTTTCGCAGTTCCTTTGGTACATGCATGTATGCCTCACTTCCAAAGATTCTTAAATGTGACATTACAGGCCTTTTTCCACTCCATATTTCATAGGGTGTCGAGTTTGGTGCTTGAGAGGTTGGAGTCCTGTTTAGAATATAAACAGCTGTGTTTACTGCCTCTGCCCATAAATATGTTGGCATATCCTTTGCATATAACATTGAACGTGCACTTTCCATTATGGTTCTCATGTCACGTTCGGCTCTACCATTTTGCTCAGGAGTATAAGGTGCCGTTGTTTCAAACTCAATTCCATGTTTTGACATATACTCTTTCATTTCCTGATTACAGTATTCTGTCCCATTGTCAGTATGTAGGGTCTTAATAGAATATTCATATTTATTCTTTATCATGTTTGCAAAATCTTTGAAACACACAACAACATCCGCTTTGTGCTTAATGAAAAATACAACACGATAGCCTGAACAGTCATCCTTAAATAATACAAAATATTTAGCACCCTGAACTGATGGTGTTGACATTGGACCACACACGTCACTGTAAATGAGTTCGCCTGGTTTGGCCTTGGCATGCTTTGAGGGCGAAAATGGTAACCTGTGCTGTTTACCATACTGACACGACTCACAGAAGAAATCTTCAAGGTCATTAATATTTACACCTTCGACCAAGCCTTTGGTGACCATTTCACGCAGAGTTCTCTTATTTATGTGTCCGAGTCTCTCGTGCCACAATTTTAGACTTCCACTTGCGGTGAAATTTAGGCCTACTTCTTGATGTGGGATCACTGTGCGGAATAACATTCGATACAGATTGTTGGTTTCACGGACCGCGCTTGCTACTAGCTCCCCGTTTTCGTAAATTTCTGCATATCTATCTTCCTTAAGGATCTTCATCCCTTTTTCAGTTATTACACCTTCAGAGAAAAGACTTTTTCTTAGTTCAGGAATATACAACACATTTGTGATGATGGAGTCATACCAATTACCTCTGATGAATTTCTTTATTTTAATGCTTCCTTTTCCCTTCACAGAAAGACCTTGGCTGTTTCCAAGCACGACACTCGTATTGTCTACAGTCTCTTCAAACTTAGAAAAATAATCACGACGATTAGTCATATGTGCAGAAGCGCCGCTATCCATTGTCCAATTATATTCGGTGGTGATTGCTGACTTTAGTATAACATCCTGCTGCTCTGCACTGAATGCTGAAAAATGACCCTGTTGAGAACGGTCATTGTGAGTGTTTTTCTGTCCGGTTTCTCGGTGGGTATACTTGCGTGATATTAGGTTAAAAGGTGGAGCCGTGTTGTTTTGATAGTGTAATCGCGACCACACTCTCGGTCAATTAAGCATACCACCCTGAGTACATCAGTTACTGATATCTCCTTTTGTCATGTTGTGGTCAGCCGAAAAAACTTTGGAACTGATTGAAATATCTAATAAAAATACACTGTTGTGGGATGTGACAACTAAGTACTGTAAAAATCGCGTAAAATACAGGATGTTTTTAATAAAATAATTGGACACATTTCAGTTTGTGTAAATGAACATGAACCCACCACCATTTTCTTCTTCTCTGTCTTCTTGAACAGCTCATAGCTACATATAAAGCACAAGCCATAACAGCATCGTTCTCCAGATACATCTTTCACTCAACTAAACTCTGCGTGGCAAACACATATTTCATCATTGTAGTCTGGATGCCAAATTTGTTTCACATGTTGCCCAACAGTTGGGCAGCAGTTGGATATTCATTTTTAAAAATATATATAAAGCTAGGTTACTAAAAGTGGTTTATGAATAGGCAAGGTTGATAAATACTCAATTAAATGATTAGAAACATTTTGTTTCATAAAATGTCCTAACAAAATGTAATACCTATCCAGTTTTTTGAGATGAGAGAAGATAACAAGATAACATTATAAACTCTTGATTTAACATTTTGCTAATGTTTTCTGACAAATATATTTAGACTCTGTATGAGCGATCTATCTGATTAATATAGTTAAGATTAACAAAAAAAATGTAATTTATTTCCGGAGGACCAGTTTTAGGTACACTAAAACAGAGACGGGAGTTGAACGTTGGGTTAGAAAAAAATATATACTATGTGGAGCCTACCTTCAAGGGGTGTCTTGGCTGGAGATCCGGGAATACCTGGGACCGATGGTCTTGATCCGAGGATAGTCTTCTTAATAATATTAATTTGCGAAAGGAGCTACTCTACACACTCACGTTTTATAAATACATATTATATTAAATGAAAACACACACAGAGAAGAGTATTAACCTTTTATATATGAATAGTCACGCATTAAATCACTTTGCACGAAGTTTTTTTATGAGTTCATTTTCAAACGAAACATAGCCAGTGAGGTTCACCGAGATGTGATAAAGATTGGATTTCAACGCACACTGTTTGTAGAGTAGTACACGACAGGTGTAAGAGGATTGACTTGGAGTTGGAAGAGGGTAGAGGGGTGGCAAATCCCGAGAAATCTGCAGGCACGCAGAGTTGAGTGGGGGATAATAGGGGTGGAAATAACCAAGTGAAACTAGAGAATAATGGAAAATTCAACAGCACCATTTATCTGCATTTGGCCAACTTATTAATCCAATCAGTTACTTCCTCAATTGTTTGTACTCAATTGTCATTCAAACTTTATTAATGTTTTTTATGCTTTCTCATCTGATAAAAACACTATTTTAATGCATCAAATAATTTTAAAATTATTTTTGTAGCCATGAGAAGTGAAACCTATCTTGTCATTGAATACGAAAGAAGTGTTTTGTATTGTAGCTGAACGAATTCACAAAACTCTTTCAACTGTTCAGTCCTAACCATGTACTTATATTGAAATATATTGAAATATTTTAAACCCAATTTGATCAATATCACAAAACAGCTGATCTGCCGCTGTTCATATGGTATTGTGTGCTGTGGCCTGGGTCAATTGTTTAGTCAAGCCATATATTTTCCATTGACCATATCAGCTTTTTATTCCTGTTGTAGCTCCATATGTATTTTCAGGGTCCGCTTGCCCCGGGCGCCAAGTCCCGGGGGCACCTGAATCAAATAAGAATATACCATGCTTTTTCCTTCCTTATATGTACAGTACTTAATCTTAAAGAATACTTTTCGGGATCTAGGAATGCGGGTGATAATATGGGGAAGGACTCTCAGATATTATGCTAAGAACATTTTCTGAAAATTGTTTTTAAGACTAGAGGATTGTGGAGAACAGATACAATAATTGTGCCAGAATGAGGGGTAAAAACAACAGTGCTCCAGATTTTAACATATTTTGTACCTTGTGGGTGTCATGAATTTGAATTTAATATTTTTAGATGCAACCTCATCATTAAGAATACTCATCGCACCTTATGGTGTTCTTCAGAGAATCTGTATGTTGTTCTCACCATCTGTTCAAAGTCGAGAAATATTGAATAAAAATGTCTCCAGCCTCACTGGGAAAGCAGGATTGATAGTGTTGAGGCTATTAGATATCTGCTAAAAGATGTTTGAAATGCTTTAATGGAGACTATTGAATCTAATTTGGCAGATGCTGGTCTGAGATATGAGGCACACTCCTTAGCTGAACAGTTGATGCCATTTGAATTCTTAATATCTATGGTTGTATCGTATGATATTTTGTATCAAGTACACATTGCGAGTAAGGCAGTGCCAAGTCCAGCAATGGCTATTGTCAATGATAATTTTTTTTAAACTAAGAATTATTTAAAATATCTCTCTTCATTTAGAGCGGTTGGCTATGAAAATGCTTAATTTATTGCAAAAGAACTGTAATACTATGGAATCAATCGCCCCGCTTTGGGCGTAGATTGAAACATTACGGATTAATTATTTGATATAATAATGCTGCGATTATGTTTAGGTTGTCTATAGCTCCGTGTTCGAGCACTAGTTAGAACGGTATAATTAATAAATGTAAGAAAGAGAACTGTTGACGGCTGTTTATTCACACACGGTTTATTTAAATTACACCTGTTAATTACTTATACATATTCCTATTAAATGTTTAATATCATTGCACACTTGTAATATTAATGTAAGTTATTTTATACTTTGTTAGACTGTGACTGCCAGTGTGTGGCTCTGACTTGTGCGTGGGCGGAGATCCCGGTGTAGATGTTTGGATCCTGGATGATACACACAAACGGTTTATATATGACATACCCCTTGCAGGTTTCTCGCCTCGCCAACAGTGTAAAATCTAACTAATAAAAAGAGTCCTGGCGACAGGTGTTGTGAAGGCTAGCTTCTTATTGGTATAGGGAATTGGCGTCTTTTGCCAAATACTGTGGAGATGTTCCTTTTAACAGGAAATAGCGCAGTTGTTCTTTTAACAGGAAATATGGTATAAAAATATATTTTTAAAGGTTAAATCCTTTTCACATTATTTCTGAGAAGCGCATGTTTCTTCATGGATGAATCTTAAAAGGATATTCTACATATATTACTTTAAAAGAAAAATTACCTTCATCCATGACTTTTTACATAATTTAAATTAATCCAAACCAATATCATTACAGAACTTGTAACACAGTTTGGAGCTTATCCTTCCTTGCAGATTCGACATGTAAGCAAACAAAGAAAAGACAGCATAATTATGAAGGTCGTGATGAGCCAGAAAATGATACCCCAAAAGATCAATTTAGATCTAATTATTTCTAAGTCATAATTCATATTGCACTCACATAACTGAAGCAACGGTTCGAGGAACTTAAAGATGACAAAAATATATTATTTTTATTTGAATTGTGCCAACTAAATGTTATAACGCTAATGCCCTTGAGGCTGAAAAAGTTATATTGGATCAATGCATGAAGCTGCAAAACACACTCACTTATGGAAGTAATTAGGATATTAACGGCTTGGAACTCTAGGACGAATTAAAAACATTTCAGGCATATCCTTCCAGACATGGAAAAGTCACCAGCTCCAAAAAAATGTTTTACAATAATTAGGAAAAACGAATATGAGCACTACTTTCCCCAACATCTCGGTGTCACTTCATATATTTCTGACCATGCCAGTGATGAACGCAGTTTTTCAAAGTTAAAATTGATCAAGACTTATTTTCAATCTACTATGACCGATGAAAGGCTGTCGTAGTTAACAATATTATCCAAAGTAAATGACATAGCCTGCAAGCTTGACCCTTCTTCAACTGTGGCAAAATTTGCCCAGGTGAAACCACGTAAAGCAATTTTTTTTAAAGAAAACAGTGTGGGCTAAAGGAAAAAAGCATGACAGAATTTGCATATCGTCCACGGGTCTGATTTTGATTATCTAACATGAAAGCATTTTATTTTTTGCTGCGGACTAATGGACATTCCGTTATATATAACGTTGCTATTGAATTATGCTTATTTGAATACCAACCATATGTGTTTGAATATATTATTTTTGCCTAAGCGGCATTTTTTCCCACCTTCTAAAAGATATATACATAAAGGGAAAAATATAAAAATGGGGAGGGGACGCATTACATGTGTCTCACCCCGGGCATCAATTATTGAAGACCGGACCTGTGTCTTTTTAATCTAACTTGAGACTAGGACAGGCACAACATCCAGTCCTTGGCCATTTATTTATCAATGTGAAAGGATAAACACATATTTTCATCAACAATACATTTCTAGGCATGCCGGGAATCGAATCTGGGAATTTTAGCTCAGTAGGTAGACACAATATCATCTGAGCTAAGGTGTCAGGAACCTGGTATTTAATGTGTAATTTCTGAATTGACATGCATTTCTTTGAGTGAGGGTGAAAAGGCCTCCCAATTTTGCCGGTTAAGATATTTTCATATACCTTCCTGGCTTATTTTATATGCCACAACTGACATGAGGCCAAGGTCTTTACTTCCCCTTTGAAAGAAGTTTTACTACAAATTTTTAATATGTATGCTTAAAATTTGTTGTGAATCCAAATGTGTCTTATCTACTGTGCTTTAATAAATTAAAATAATGTTTGAAAATCTGACTACATAAGTATTTTAGCCTATATTACTATGCCTTAATTAAAGTTAAGTGTAAGATGATCTCCTGTTACTAAAGGGTATTTTTGCCAAGACTTTGAAGATTAAATTACAGAAGACTTAAGGTGTGTGGGGAAAAATAATTGACTTAGGTATCTCTGCCAAAAAGAATTCTTAAGAAAATTGCTACCTACACCATGAGGAAATCCCGCAAACTCAAACAAACTTTTTTTTTTCGCTTTTACAATTTCATACATTCTTTGCTTGGCAACATTAAACTAATGCATTAACAACTTCACCTGCGACCCTATTTCATTTTTTGTAATTCTTTCAAATTTTTGTTTTATATTAAAAACAACTCTTATGTTTTGATATAGTCTCAAAGGGATAAAAATAGACATGTGTAAATGATTTAAGAAAAGCAAACAATTCACTCGTTATGAGATACAAAAATACAAACTAGCAACACACACTAAATGTGCCCGCCTGCTTTGCTTCAAAATTAAACACTGGATAGTTGGGCTCAAATAACAAGTTATTAGGGTCGTCACTTACATCCGAGGATACACATTCACAACTTGATATTGTGTAAAGTCATCAGACAGCTATATTATACTGTAGCATTTATAATTGATATAATATTAAATCATATTTTAAAATGTTAATAAAGACCACATAGTATTTTACTTCTCTGGTTAATGTGACTTTGGATAAGAGATAGTCTACTGGTCTTTTAATCAACAAAAACATCACTTTCAAGTATAAAATAATAATTACTAGGGCATTCATCAAACATTTATTCGATTAAAAACTTTAAACAGAATATCACATTTTATTTATATCACATTGTTTTACATTTTTAAATGTTTATCTTTCTACAGAGGGTAATTGATTATAAAATGATAGTAACAATTTGTTTTTGAGAAACTAGTTTCAATTACTATAAATGTAAAGTTTGGAAAACTCCATATAATCATCTAATATATTTTGTGTGCTCACATTAGAGTTGATTCTTGCACAATTTTATTGAAAGAACAGTTAAGAATTTGTAAAAAAACAGAACATTTAAAAAATGCTCATTTTGATTTTTTTTAAATATTACAAATTTATCAATAAAGTTTATTTTGACATACAACTTAAAAAAATCAATTATAGTACTAACATTTAAAATTTACTCACCCACTATAACTATGAATCACCATTTTTTATTTTAGAATTATGAACACATTCTTAAGAAGAAATTCAATACAAATACAGTAAACTATAATTTGTCTGAAACTATATTATTTCCTATTACTATCACAAAAATAACAAAAATATAGGCATTATTCCTTATAAAGGTACCTAGTATTTTACACATATAGCACATTCTGTATAAAGACAAAGTAAAATGTTTAAACATTTTACTAATACTATTCTAAAGTGATTATATATCTATAAACTAGATTTTTTTTTATGAAATTTAATTTCATAAACTATCCTTAAAAGAACTCTAGGCTAAATCACTGGGATTATTGAAAAATTAAAGAGCCTGGCTTTCCTTTTTGGAGATTTACTGGTCTTATAAATCTAGAAGGGCACATCATATTTACACAAACACAAATTATTATTCAAGCTACCTATTAATTTAACAGACGGATTTATAAGGTAGAGGATGAACACAGGGGTGTAGCAGAGCCAGAGTATAGCTCCGTTCTGACACGGGTTTTGAGAGTGGAGCAGAGCTCCAGCTAATTATCAGAATTTAATATATTTTCTTCAGAAACTAGACATATTTGTCTTTAAATGTGTATGTACATAACTTATCTTTACAATTATTTATTAGTGGTAGTTTTTTTCTCTCATTTAAACGAGGTATTTAACTTGCACTTTCTGGACCAAATGATTATATCAGTACACAAACATTTTTATGAACGAGAGAAAAAAGGGTTGGGAAAATTATTTTCAAATACCTTCAAGGGTTCTTTTATATACCACAATCAACACAGGGCTGATGGATTTTATTTCCCTCTTAAGGAAGTTGTGGGGCAGATTTTTACTACTCAAGAAAAATCTGTCGACCCCGGATGGTTTTGAGCCCACAAACAACATCAGGTCCTGAGGCAAGCACTTTACCCTAAAACTACCGGGTTGACAATTAATTAATGGTAATTGAAAGTTAGTTAAATTAATGATGTTCATTTAAGCCATATTGAAATAAGACACGAGCAAGTGTGTGTTTGCATCCCTTTGCCCCCCACCAACACCACAAATGAAGAGCTCCGGCAACACTACATTTGGGAATACACCCCTGGATAAACATAGTGGCTGCATCTCTTTGTGCTTATTGTTCTTTGTCAGCCTGCATAGTGTTTATTTACCATACAGGTCTCTTATCTTATAAAGCTTGAATAATATTGTATGTTTGTGTGTACTTTATGAGATTTACAAGACCAATAGACCAGTATAACCCAACAAAGGCGACCTTTCAATTCCCAATAAAATATTTTTAGAAATAACTCTTTACTTTACATCCATCACTGTTTCCAGCCTGTGGCCAGAGCCAGTTTTTTATTCAAGATATATTTTATATATATATATTTTACACTACCGGCTTGCTAGGCCTGTCGTAGCTTCATATCCCTTATAAACTAACTTATGACTAGAACAGACACAGAATCCAGTCCCCAGCCGTTTATTTATCAATGTGAAAGGATAAACCCACATTTAACCATTGGTAAATTTTCTGCCATGCCAGGACCCTTTGCTCAGTAGACAGACACAGTATCTACTGAATTAAGGTGTTGGATTTAGAAATAGCTAATACAGTAATACTTTAGACACAGTATAGAATAATTAACCAGTAATTTGTATTTATAGACTTGCTCTAGCCAAATAATATATATTTAGTAGAGATGGGATACTCAAATCCTATGGTATTATAGAGATCAAAGCTTTGTATAAATTTAAAATAAAAAAGTATCTTGAACATACTTTTGGAGACCTTGACCTCAAATAACAATTTTAATCAATTGGGAAAAGTAATTATATAGACTTATGTAGTAAGTTAGTTAGTTTGGAGATTAACAAAATCACAAAAAAGGACCAAATTGTATTAATATAATTAAATTACGGGAAAAGTGTTTTCTTTGTTGTCTATGATGAAATAGACATAACAAACAAAATAACATTTTTCAGTGGTCCCAAGGTCTTTAAATACTTTTTAAAAATACATTTTAAATACTTTCACTGGAGATAAAGTTGCATATTTTTAAAGATTCGAGGATTAGAATTGAGATTATAGTTTCAAAAGAAAATTTATGATTCTGATTCAACCCATCTTTAATAATGAGTGAAGACATGCTAGCACAGTACTTATGTATCTTTCCATCAACTCCAAACCCTGATGTGTTACTAAATATAATACTGGAGTGAGAGTATTTCAGATATATTGATGAAAATTAATTTAGTTTTAAATTTATGAACACTATGTAATATAATACAAATGCCTCTGTGGTATTTTGGTCAGAAATCTTGTCTACAGATCTTGAGGTTCCAGGTTCAATCCCCGGCATTTCCGAACTTTACCTGTGAAGTAGTGAGTCTCACGAGGACATAAGGAAATAGCAGCTCATGTTTAGAGAATTGAGATTAATGGCCGGAGGGATTGTGTTAGCCAAATGACACCCTTTATCTGCAAATGTTGGCACTATCAATGCTAATGGCGGTGGCCGCTTTGTTAGTATAGCTCGCTTGTGGACTAACACCATGAATTTTTTTTAAATCTAATATAATGCACACTTTATTTAGATACAAACCACTGACAAAGTCAAGTCATGCATGGAATATCTCCATTAATTAATGTGCTAAGGGTGTATTTCTTACATCCCAGCTTCGGGTGACATTTGATTAAAAACATAACACAAGTCTAAGTCTTACATCTTTAGGACATTATCAAAAGGTTTAATTTTGGAATGCTCATAAATTTATGTTTGTAGAAATATTGTTTTTAATATATTTTGTTTGTATACATTAGAGCAGTGGTTCCCAAACTGTGGTTTGCAAAATCTTCCAAAGGGTTCGCCAAAATATTTCTGTAATGGTGGATTTTTGTCGCACTTTGTGAGGAATGGGGAAAGCACTTACAAGTGTTTATCGTTTCACACTAAAGTCAGGTGGTTATTTCGAGGTAGAACTCTTACAAGATTGTTTGAACTTAAACACAAAGTTTTCGTTTTTCTTTCACAAAGCAAAGTGCATGCAAGATCAAATGTTATTCAAGGCTTTAGCCTATTTGGCAGACATTTTCTCAAAAATGAACAGTTTAAACCTCTCTCTTCAGGGGTAAAATATTAACGTTTTTACTGTGCAAGGACGTATCAAATTGTTCATTTAAAAAATGGGTTTTGGAAATGGGTTTAATTAGAAATCAAACAGAGTGCTTTGATACCCTTCACGGCGTCATGGTAGAAAATAAGCTTTCTTTGGATGAAAATGTAAAGAATGTAGTTATAGAACACTTGAAGGGACTTGGAAATAGCTTCAAAGAGTATTTCCCAGCAATGTGCAATATTAACAATTGGATTCGTAAACCCCTGGAAGAAACAGTATTTTTGAAATCCAACATATTAAGCATGAGTGAAAAAGAGCAGCTCCTTGAAATTTCCCCTGATTTATAATTTAAGGAAAGCTATAAATCTGTCATTAATTGGTTTCACGTTAAGTTTAAGGAGGATTTCTCTTTGTTAGAGAATAAAGCTATTACAACTTTGTTACCATTTTCTTCTACGTATTTGAGCGAGAAACTTTTTCTTCATATGCTTATTTGAAAAATAAATACAGAAACAGACTCAATGCTGAAAGTGTCTGTGGTTCCTGACTTTAAAGCTCTGTGCCATCCAAAGCAAGAGCATCCTTCTCACTAAGTCACGTGAAGAGGTGAGTAGCTGTTAAAACTTGTTAACAATTTTGAATCTTAAATCGGTATGGAATTTTGTGATTAAAGGAGGGTATTTCAGTTATGTCAATGCAGCAATTTCCAGCACCACTTTAAAAAACATGTGAAATGTGATAATATTGTGACAGTAAAGTAAAAAAAAGTTACTACAGTACTTTGCTTATTTAATCTCAGTTTTAATTTTTTAAATAAATGTGTAACTATTTGAACTTTTCAATATAGTTTCAATATTGTTTCAGTATAATTGGTGGGGTATCCCAAAGTACCTACTGAGCTATAGTAGGTTAATTTAAAGGTAATAAACATTTTGATTACAATTAATAACTAAATTTCATAAAAATTAGGTATAAAATTAAACGAGTGGCTATGAACATTTACCAGGGGGTTTGTGCAGTTCAGATGTTTGTGAAAGGGGTTCGTGAGTCAAGAAAGTTTGGGAACCGCTGCAGTAGAGCATTGAAAATTATTAGAATATTATATTAAAAAAGGAATTTTAGACTGTCTCTCATGATTAATTGTGAAAATCCTCAAAAAACATCGATCAATATATTATGTACTGAGTCGTGATTTTATTAGTATTCACCATATCCCAAAATAAGTCTTAACATAATGCTGTACACATGGAATTATAAAAGTATATTGTATCTTGAATAGTAAAAGTCCACCAGTGTAATAATTGAAGCGCATCACTTTGCTGTCCTAAGGGTTTAGTGTGTTGTGTGTGTTTATGTAGCGTGTAGAGAGCTCTGATCGACCCTGTGGTTGCGTCATGCTACATTAGAGGTTGGGGAAGGCTTTGGTCTACCTTTTGTGACTGGTGTGATTGGCCACGGGAAACATCCAATCTCTAAACTTTACATGATCATCTAGTGTTCGACAAGTCGGTAATACGACCGTCTAATTTCATTGCTGTATTATCAAGGATGAAGTTGTGTGGTATATCCAAGGGTTATGAATTGGTTAGAGAGACACACAGTGTGAACCCTAACCAAATTAACAATTAAACTAAGTTTATTGGAACTGTTGGGAACTTTTATTATTTCTAGTCTTTGACCAAATGTTTCACCAATAAGGATTTCTGGGCAAATCACAAGAACATTAGTAAGTGATTTAATCATGAATGTTGAGAATAGGTGCTATCTACTATCTATAAATTACTTAGACTCGAAACTGCAGTGGAATAATAGATTTATTCTTCATCAGTGAGAAAACTGTATGAATAAAAACATAGTCATATTTGAATTATTAGTTCCAAGTGTTTACACCCCTTTTATGTGTGCGTTAGGCCTATTACTTGCATCTTTGACTAGTGCTCTAGACACTCCCTGTTCTGTTAAAACCATGTGCGTACACCGGTCACTGTTTTATAAAACTTGTAACTGTATCATTCAATATATTAATCCATCTATAGAGCACACAAAAGATATAGTGATTATTCAATTCCATGAACCTCTGTAGTTATAATTGTCACAAAAACAGGCAGTATATGTCTAAGCCAGGCCTATACACACCTGTCTAATCTGCGTACTGTACTACTTAATAGAGTTTCAGGCTCATTTCCCTGAAACTGTACCCACTGCAAAACCTGCATCATGAACAAATTAACAAACTAATTCTTCAGTAACACGACTAAAATAAACTACCCTAGATAAGGCCACTGTACATTTTATTCTATAGATCTCATCTACTAATTGGAATGCGTGTCAACTAATAAGTCTTGGAAAATATATCAGTATTTTTCAACAGTTGGTCTGTTATAGACTACTGAAGAAGGCAAACACTTTTTTTTTTTTTGTTATTGTCTTTTGCGTCAACAATTTCTTCTACCTATACAAATGTGCTGGCTATCCTTTACATTTTCTTGCTAATGCCAGACAGGATACCTGACACATACTAACTATATTATTTTTATGAACTTCATAAATCTCCTTTAAGTTTATAGTACTTAGCAATGTTACAATAATGAGCTTTCTTCAAATCATACATTAGTTCTATTAGTATAATTGTAAAAGTAATACTATTCAAATTTAGACCAAATGCTTTACCTCAGTGCATATTCCACATTAGTGGCTAAGGAGCTAAGTTAAATAAGCCTTTAGACACATGCTTTCCACTAACTTGGGTTAAAATTGGGCACTTTGGGGAAACTGTAGATCAAACTCCTGTTCTTAAATGTTAAAAATAGCTATTGCTATAGAGTCTACCAACAGTCATACACCTAGTCCAGGTGTGAACCTTTCTGCATTGAAAGTTTGCATGTCACTTCACTGATCTCTCATAAGGCCACACACTTTATGTACAGTACATTCACCACTAGAGTGTAGATAACTAACACCTAGAAAAAGTTACCAGGGCTACCGACATTTATCCATTCGCCAAAACAGACAATCGGCAAGAACATATGTTCAGCTACTTTCACTTTTGGCAATCAAAAACTTTCACAAGAAACAATTTGTTATTTAGTTTTTTCCAAGCGTTTTTACTTTATTGTAACACAAACTTATGAAAATAATCGTTTGAATGTTTACTTTTTGTGGTTCACTTAAAAATGCTTTTTGCACCAATGCTTATAAAAGGCTTTGTTTTCTTTACAAATTGAAATGACCAACTGGATGAAATGAGCGTGGTTGCTGATATCATAATTATGAAGAGTCTTCGGTTGTGTTCATGTTCATATGTTTACAAAATAAAAAGTTTTATTTTGAAACTAATATTTTGTTTATCTTTTTCCCTAAGTTATAAAACATCTATTTATTTGGGTGGCTAGTTATAAGAAGATACAAGTGGTGAATATTATACTTTTTAAATAATTATGCTGTTAGGTGTCAGTTACAACCACTACAACCATGGATCAACTGTACGGTAAATTTTGCCAAGATTATAAATAGCTACCTAAATATAATGTATCTGTCATAACCCATAAACAAAAGATTTTCTGGCCTACGCTTTTTTGTGGTCTCTACTGACAAATTAATAATATGATGGTGCACCAACCACAGATAGCTTTATATGAACGATTTTCTTTTAACATTGTGCTTAAAATGTCACATTTTTTTTAACTAAGTAAAATATATATACCTTTTGAGAATGTATGGTTTTCAAACAATGAAAATAAATAATTCATAAGATATTATGAAAATACCGCTCCAAACACCTCAAAAAGCTACGGGATTCCCATCCCTGACTTGGCCTCTCTTTCACTTTTCACTCTTCTCTCTTCAGCTCCTTTATCCCTGTTGGGAAGAGCAATGTTTGAATCATAGATCTTAGTTTATTGTTCCTTCCCTAGTTAATCTCATCGATTTCTTGAATGGACTCCTCACTCATTAGTACTTGTTTATCATCCTTGTTTTTTTTCCCAGCCCTCTTTCTTCTCCGGTTCACTACCCCATTATCTTCATCCATCATACGCAGTATTTGAGTCTGGTCAGAGGAGTCTAATGGGGCCACCGAGATGTCTCGCACCGCTCGAAATTTACCACAGTTGTTTAAGTGTTCGTTCTCCAATCGAAAGAAGTTCCACACAAACCTTCTACAATACAAAAAAATACATATACAATAAATAATATTACTTCCTTAATTAATGTTCAAATCCTAGTCGAATTTTAATAGCTGTTAAAACTTAATTCAAACTTGACTTAAAGTGAAAAATGACTACACGCTCTTCCCTACTTTAAGTACAATGTTGCTAGAGCCAAAGAGGACAGTTTCTCTAATAAAAATAAAATTTGTATTACATTTGTTTTGATTTAGGCTACAGTAACTTATTTACTTCAGACAAGTAAGTTAGCTGCAATAAAAATCATACAGTAATTTACCTGAATACTTCCAGAAAAGAGCTTAAAGAAGTCATAATATCACTGCTGATATATTCATTTTCTGTCAGTATATAAGATATCGCCCACATGAGCCGTAACATTATATCTTCAATCATGGCGAAGTAATAAAATGCCTGAAAAATAATTACAACTTTATACATTTGTTGTATGTACATCCTTACACCTTAATTTTGGATATTATAAATATTTTGCCCATATTTGCATAGTCAGCAGAAACACAGACATTGGATGTAAGAGATACCAGGAAAGTGGAGGCTATGAGAATGAAGTTTTTTAAAAGCTTGTTAGCTAACACAAGGAGAAACAGGATTAGGAATAAAGTTGTCCGGGTAATTGTTGGGATAAAAAGAATACATGAGATTGTAGAGGAAGAAAGGTTAAGATGGTATGGTCATGTAATAAGATTGGGAAAAGAAATAATCCCAAGGAAAATGATGGAAATGAAGTTTGGAGCTAAAAAAAACTGCAAGGGAGACCAGGAAAGAGATGGGAGAAGCAGATGACAGCAAGTAAGTGAGTGATAAAATAAGAATAGAAGCAAATGAAGGAGTAAGATGGAGATATTCTACTAAACTGACCCGGCCAAGGGTTGGTCATAGTCAATCATGATGATGGCTTAAGTATGTGATTAATAACATTATAGAATAGTTGTAAAAAAATAAAGCACATTTTTGTGCATTAATTTTCTACAATTCTTTCATTTTATTTATTACATATTATATTATATTTTGCTTAATATACTTTTTATATACACATATGATGAAAATTTAAACATGATCACATATTTATATGAATATTTGTGAATTGCAATCATCAATTCCAAATAGTAATTTTAGTGCTATAGGAGTGTTTAAACTTTCCAACATTAGCAGTTCAAACAAAAAGTGTTGATACACACCGAATTAAAAAACAACAGAAAATGAAAGCTGGTTTACACCCGCTGAGTTACTTGTGTTTTTGAAACTACGCAGACCTATATTTGCAAGTTATACAATCTAATTTGTCAGACAGAAAAAATACCTGAGTAAATAAAATTTATATTTGCTTTTAGAAAAACACATTCACGTGTTATATAGTAAATTATTACTTGCTAAGTTTTGATTACCTATGTTGTATACTTACAGGCGAAGAGTAAACAGTTTCCTCTCGCAATAGCTTATTTTCAGTGGCAGAGGTATCTAACAACCCCCAATCCATCTTAATATCCCATGTGTAAGCATACAATGTGCTGACAACTGCCGCAAGAATCCACAGGTAGAAATATGGGTTGTCGTATTTGCTCTCATACTTATCTGTTCAAAATAATGTTTACATTCAAATTGTTATTTTGTTTGTTTTTCTTGTCTGCAATTTCTTAAACCTTTCACAAACATAGAAAGTAGGGATTACCAATATATACATGTCATTCACTATAAAACACTTTTTTTATCAAGTTAAATAGTGTGACATTATTTATATGTTTGTAGGTACTTATAGCCAAGAAAGCTAACTAATATTATTTCAAAAATGCTGTTTCAACATACACTTGTATATCAAGATAAATAGTGTGACCTTATTTATATGCGTACAGGCACTTATAACTGGGAAGGTTTACTAATATCATTTCAAAAATACTGTTTCATTAGACAATTTATTGACTTTACTATATATTAAAAAAAGCACTAAAATACACAACATAGTACATTACATTCTACTAGTGCAGTAAGTGTCCTGAAAGCACATTTTTAGATATAGTGTATTTTGTGATGAAAAAAACTTTCCTTGTTTAATAGCTTTAATAACACATTAATTGTTTATTTGTTTTTACTGTTTTTTAATCGGAATTATCCACATAGGTACAATAAAGATTTGTAAGAAGGTACAGGAAAGGTGGATAGAAAACACACAAAAGGGAACAATCATACAAACATGTCTTATGTGTTTTCTATACACCTTTCCTGTACCTTTGTATACAATTATACATACAAAGTACCTCAAAAAGCGAAAAGAAGTTTTCCTTAACGAGATATATATTCAAATCCAATGCCCATTTACTGTTTTTGTCTTTTATGTTATTTGTTCCTTTTATATGTTTCTCTCTAATTGTACTGTCATCCTAAACCAATTTCCTTTTCCTCCCCCTCTTTAAGGAAGTTACATTAGTTGTTTCACACTCCCTCCTGATGAGTTCTGATAAAATTAAATCTAGCTTGAGGAATCGGGCTGTAAAAATCGATTTTCTTTAAGAGGCAGCCATTATCTATTTGTCCAGTCCAGCGTTTAACAATGTAAAAGTGTGAACTGTGTTATTATTTTCATTGTAAAAGCCTTATTATATTTGTTCTCTTTTATATGTTTTCTATCGACCTTTCCTGCACCTTCTTCCACACATAGGGATTGAAATAGATAAACCAACACTTTATTGTAATGTCACCCAAGCCCCATAGTTACAGGAACTAGTTTAACTTGCACAACCTAGATAGCAGTAGTGTGGTTCCTAACTAAACAAACAAAGGCTTACAACATATATATAAATAATAATAATAAAATAAACTATTTCAAATGAACTGAAATGTAACTATAAAAACTATTTACTTATGAAAGAAAGGTTGTTAGGAGTGTAGGATTAAAATATATATAACATATAAATAATTGTAAGTAACAACTAACATAACTTGACTAGTTAGTTAAACATGTATTTTGATGCAATATACTTAATAAGAATAAGAATCTTGATGCAATTTTTTCCCCAAATGAATAATTTATGCTTTATTTTCTTTTTGATAACATTTACAGTGGCCATCCACACAATGGCTGCAGATCACCTTTATTAGACTAAAAACTTTGGCGAATTCACTAATATTTAGACCAACATTTTATGTCGAAATCTCCCAGGTAATGTTTTGACTTTTGAGACATGACTCCTTAAAAATATTACACACAGCATATGAACCAAGCCTTGTTAAACCCAAACCTGTACCGAAGAATCCAAAATGATGGACGGCGTGTGATAAACCGACTGTGCGTACCTGCGTTCACAGCTCTGAGTGTAGAGAAGATGACTACAGCAAATGTAGTGGAGTATTTGCCAGCATTAGCAAGATGAGGGAAGGCTTCCTTGGAGTCCCGATATCTCCGAAGACATTGGGCGAACCTGAACCAAGCTGGCAGACAGTTCACTATCGGCCTGACGATGTAGGATTTGCTTGAGCACTGGGATGTATCTGATGGATAACATTGACATGGCCATCATATATTGTTGTAACAGTGTTTCATACATCAGGTAATCCATGGGAAGTTATTAAAAACATTTAATCTATACTATAAAGTAAGGGTGTTCTAAGTCCACTTTTTGAATTCAAAGTAAACTTGAATTGAATATATATTCTTGAAGCTGAACTTAAGGCTGAATATATTTTGTTAATTGTTTTAGGTTTGAAAAAGAAAAATTGTATTGTTATTTATAAAACTTTATGGGTTAAAATATTTTTTTTAATGTTTAATTTCATAATTACCGAGTAATATTTCATTCTAATTTGATAAATCAAGCATTCAAATCAACTGCAGTACTTTGGTTTTTTTTCCATATGAATATTAATTTGTAATGTATATAACACCGCAGAATGGCAATAATTTAACATAAATTGAGTATTTTATTTGTTACTATTTGTATTGGTGAAGCTTGGTATTTATCAAAGTCAAAACTGGTATTTGTTTTGAAGCCAAGTTGGCATTTCAAAGATTTATACACCTCTAATATAAAGGCACTATTTAAAACTTTTTAGTTTTAATGGATATACAAAATTTCTTGCATGTGTGTCACCAGCGCTTAGCTACAAGGGGGAACAGAATAAACACATTTTAATTTCATATGAAAAAAATAAAATAAATTTTTTACCAAATAAATGAACCAAATAACAACAGTGGAATCAATTCTATAAGTATATATAGTATATATAAATATATAAGTTGGATGTATAAGTTATATATATATATATAATACCGAATCATTTATGCATTGTTCCAAAAATGAATTTTCAATTTTCTAAATAAAATAATTGTTTATTTTATGGTACTTAGAATGTCCCTGTTAATGAAACCTGTGCTTACTTGTAAAAATACTTTTAAACACAAAAATTATCTTCAGTTGCTCTAAATTAATAATTTATTTTATTTTATTTTGACATTTTATCCTACCAGTGAATTATGAGAATATTATTTAAGTATACTTGGTCATTTAACATTTATATTGAGTGAGTCAAATTACAAATATTGAAAATATGACACCACATAATGCAAAAAAAAAAACTTATTTCCATCTTTTAATCCTGTAATTTTATATGTTATTAAATATATAATTTCACAACAAATGTGTTGTTTTCGCAATACCATATGTCTGTCAGTCTATCTATATCTTGAACTAGAGCTGGCATATGAAGCTGTGACAGGTCTAGCATGCTGGTAGTGAAAAATATATGGTTTGAATAAAAAAAAAAATTGTCGGTGACCTGGTGGTCTAGGGGTAAGGTGTCAGACTTCTATGCTGGCGGCCGGGGTTCAATTCTCGGTCCCAGTACAGATTTATCTGATTACCAAACCCCTCCTTCACCTCTGACAAGACATCTTGTGAATGTGAGGAATGCCAGGTCTCCACCGTGGTTCGGATTCCACGTTAAACTGTAGGTCCTCCATTTCATCTCACAATCACCCTACCATTACACATTAGCGTAAATGCGTATAACCCGAACGGGTAGTAAGACTCGGTGCTAATAATAATAATAATAATAATAATAATAATAATAAAAAATTGGCCCAGGCCGTGGACTGGAAACAGTAATGGATTTAAAAAATAAGGGTAAAGTTCTCATGTAGAGTTTTTGGAATTAGATACCGTATTCAACCAGAAATTAAGGTTAGTTAAAGAAAAGCAAACATTAAAATCGATTTTCTTAAAATCGGCTTTAATAACATTGACTAAATTTTGTACCTAGCCAATGTTTAACACTACGACCAAAATATAAATTCTCATTTCCCCATGAAAATTACACAAAGGGTACATTATGTAAGTAAAAATCATTGTAAGGTTGTAGAACTATTAAAAATAACAATATTTTATTTGGAATATATTTTTATAAAACCTATAGTTTTTGAGTTATAAGAAAATATAGGTCTATGTGTATGCTTTCATGGAGTTCTTTGAAAACCTAAATTGATTGTTAAGTTCATTGGTCGACAGAGATGTTCTATCAATGTTTCTGTAACAGTGTAAATTATTTAATTTATGTTCTTTGTTGGAGTGTTTCTGCAACAATGTCTGTTATTTTGTTTCACATATCTTACAAGATTTAAATAAATGTCTATTTTTAGGTAAAGGAGCAAGAAAGTCTGTGCGGTGCACCTAACCGTTTATCTAAATGTTAAAGAACATTTAGAATTACTTTTATTTGAATTCAATTGCCAGTTTTATGGCTTCAAACACTATATAGTTTGCTGTCTGGGAAAGTATGCTGATTCAACAAGTTTTTCATGTGGAAAGGCTGCACATTAGACATTATAGGTCCACAGAATGACCATTTTAACCAAATATAAAACAATATCTAAATATTGGACCTTTTTCAAGGATACCTTTTCATACATCTAACCAAAGCATTTCAAATCTAATTTCTTAGAAAACTAGAATATCAATGAAGTATTTAAAGTGCATCATATTTCAGGTGCCAATTTTTTTGAGAATATTCACAGCTATTGTTATCTTGGAAAAAAATTAATAAAAATAAAGTGGCAAACACCCCATTTAAAACCTGGTAATTAGAGACAATTTTTTTTTACACCCATTACTGTTTCGAGCCTGTGAACCGGGCCAGTTTTTTATTCAAGCCATATATTTACCACTACCGGCTTGCTAGACCTGTCATAGTACAAATATTGGTAATTAAAATATGGCTAAAACAAGTATTTATATACTTTCGTTTTCACCACATTTGAAACATACCCCCAACTTCCAGCCAATCATCACTGGTGATATAAAAGCAGATGAGGAACTGAAAGTCCAACAATGCATTGACTAGACTGTTTAGTTGATCGGCCAGCCAGAAGTCGGCAAATCCCACACGGAAAAACGGTGCGGTGATTATTCTTCCCTGGAAAAAATATTTTCACAAACACATTCACCCAAAGTTTGATGTTTAATGTGAGAATTTGAACTATGAACTCTTAATTCACCGAATTTGTATCACAACAAAGGATTAAGATATGTAGTAATTACATCTAGCCGGATTATTACTAATGAATATCAACACACCGCTTGCAAATCATTGTAACCGCAGCACTTTCTTGATAGAAAATACCACAATTCATTTAATTTAAATTGGTTAAAAAATGACGTTTAAACAGGACCTTTGGCTTAGAGCACCAATAATCTACCACTGAGCTATCCTAGACTCGTCCCTTGTTCAGGGTTAGCCTTCACTCATAGCTTATGGCTGAGTCTGTGATGGATGTGTGGAATATTAGCTCTATTTGATCAACATACCAGCCCTCCTGAGTCGCAGATGGCTATGATATCTGATAGCTTGCAATACTATTGGTCATCAAATGTAGTTGACAATTCCATACGTCCATCACAGACTCAGCCTAAGCTATGAGAGAAGGATAACCCTGAGCACAATACGGATCCTGGATAGCTCAATGGTATAGCATTGGTGTGCTAAACCAAAGCTCCCAGGTTTGATTTTTAAGTCAAAGTATCATTTTCATTTTTCAACCAATTTTAACTATTTCTTTTATTATTGCCATTATAATCAGCCACAATTTATTTTCTGGTCAAGTGTTACCTTTAATCTTATGGCATGACAATTTTAATTACCCCTATTCACATTTAAGATGTGGGTATGGACATCAAGTATAGGAAAAACGGACTGGCAAGGCGTACAAATTTTAGAAATTATGAGCCTATGCAAAGCGTGGTAACCCTGTGTGAATCCATCATTTTCAATTTGGGATCGAACCTGAATATTGGCTAACTTACTCAAATCGAATGTGAAACAAGCCCTATGCTTAAAATAAGATTTCAAGTTGAATCTGAATTGAATCTCATGCCATATTTATTCTATCAAATTGAAACCTAGTACAGTCCTATGCTTTTAAAAAAAATGGATTGAATATTTTATTTTTAAAATAAGTTCATATCTGAATTAAATAATTTAGTTTAGTCTTACTATTTTAATATTTTAAATCAAAATCTGGGTTAAATCTTTTACTATGTTAAGTTTCCGAATCCGATTCAATAATAAAAGATTTCAAAATTTTTTGATAAATACTTTAAGCACATTTATTTATTTATTTATTTAAAAAAAAGTAATAAATAGCACTAATAATAAAAAGTGAAAATTTGAATTCACTGTCACAAACCATTGTCTCACGGGATTTCTTTACAACCTGGAACTAAAGTTAATTTTTCTCTTCACTTTACCAAATAAATGGTTTCTGGACTAATTATATTACTTTGTTAAGTAAGTATTAGTTATAGATTAAAATTTTGAGCTAAACCCAATAAATCTGAATCCAAGATTTATTGAGATTTGAAATTTTGGAATCGAATTCGAATCTTCCAATATTAAGATTCAAAATTTTGAATCGAATCTGAATTATTTTAAGATTCGGAGTTGGATTCAAAATTTTTAAAGTCTGAATAGGCATAAAAAATGGTAATCACCGATAAAAAATATGATTAGTTTGTTTTGATGTGATATTTTAAACTGACAAATGTTATTTTATCCCCAAAAAGTTATGAGTAGTATTGCACTACAGTAAAAAGTAACTTGCCCATTCTAATTTTAAAATACTTACAATGACTCTGAGGGTCCAAAAGCGTGCCTCATAGCGGAACGTTTTAAAAGGGTTGACTAGGAAGACGACCATGATTATGGTGAGTGCAAGAGGGTTGGCAAATGGGGGGATGCTAAGAGAACTACTGTAGAGGAAACTCAGTAGACTCAGGGTCCATATGACACCAAAGATGGCGGCCATCTCCATGAGATGTTGCTCAGACAAATGGTTGCGCGGGTCCAGCTCAAAGATCAGGACATGGTTCACGCCTGATGAACGCCATCCATACACATTCACTCCCATCAGGAAGACGAAGATTATTAGAAGGAGAGGACCACGATAGAGGTTGAAGGCTACTTTCAGGCTGTTTACCCCTCCTTCGTGGAATATTGCTGTAAATATATAATTACATGGTGAAGTAAACTGCGGGGAAAATAGATTTTCAATAAAAGTTGATTATATTTTTCAAACAATAATATTCTATATTTACGTTACACTCAATAGTCGTAATTAAGAAATACCTATAATACCTAGTTATTTAATCCATCATTAATATTATTATTATTATGATTATTATTTGGGGTGCTTAACATGCACTTTCTGAACCAACTGATTATTTAAGTATATGACTTATACACTTACTAAAATCCATAACAGACACAACAGCCATTAAGTAATCATTGTGAAAGAGGAAACCCACATTTCACCATTGATATATTTTTTGGCCACTTTGGGAATCAAACCTGAAACCCTTAGCTCAGTAATAGACATGCTACCGACTGAGCTAAAGTGTCAGACTAGTTTATAATTTACTCACCCGAGAGCACAACGGCGAGAAATAAAACGATGAAGGACCCTGAGAACAGTCCCACCTTAAAGGTTGTCCAAGGGCTCTGCTGCTCGTTTAAGGGCGGGACCCGTAGCCTCTTCATAGCTTTTTGTCTGTCCCCCCCTTCCAGTTCCTGAGTGACTGTCCCCTCCGTCTCGTGGATCAGCCGATCAATGTCCTTGTTTGTGTATATGTGAGAGGCCTCCACATGTTCTACCCTCCATTTAGCGCCAGTGTCCACTGATAGGAGCTGTCAGATAAACGTTAGAATAAATAGAGCTCAAGTGGTTTTGTCACGAATGAGAGTGTCAACAAATGTTACCAGCTTCATTTACATATCTAGTTTAATTAAAAACAAATGTGTCTGCTTAAAAAAATGGCACTATATGTTAGTAAAATGCAACTTTAATGTCATCAAATATTATTTTTTAAATATTAAATTAATTCAATTAGTAATGAAGAAATCTTAAATTTTACATCATAGTAAGTAGGCCTACAAGTAATAACAATATTTATTTATTAATAGATTTAATTAATAAGTTAATTGGTTTATCATTGTACAATAATTTAAAGTAAACTATAGCTGAAGGAAGCCAACCTGAAATGATAGGTTAGGTCTAAATAAGAACAAACACACCTCTTTCTTCATTTCTTTTAACACTTATTCTTCTTCACACTTCCACAATTACACATGGTTATAATTTTCAAAATATTACCTTTTCGTATAAAGAGACATATATAAAACAAATTAAACACAAAGAAAGATATTATATGGAATTATATGCTTAAAGAACTTGAAATAATATGTAGAAGTGTGAAGTGTTAAAAGTGTGGGAAGAAATGAAGAAAGAAAGAAGTGTGTTTCTTCCTATCTAGGCCTAATCTATCTAGGTATCCTTTCAGGTTGGCTTCCTTCACCACCACTTACTTTACATTATTGTACAGTATTTCTACACTGTCTTACTATACATTTCCAAGCCATTAGGCAATAATTCATTTTATTAATTTGTTTATCAATATTTTTATATTCAAAACCTGATTAACATATATATGGTGCTGAAGGAGTGCAGTTTGAATTGGAATTCTATAGGTTAATATTAAATAAGCATTTTATGTTGGTTTCGGCACGTTGAGAGGATGAATTTGGATCGAGTGACGAAGCAAATATATGAAGGTAGAGAGTGTGTGGATCAAAAGGAAGGGGTAGGCCATGTAAGACGTGACTAAATGTTATAGATGAATGTGGGGGAAAAAGAGAACCATTAAGAGTTTTAAGAATAAAAGAGCATGCATGCCTTAGTGTTTGGATGTTGTTGAAGCGAAGGGAATATGCAAGGATAGGGAAGTGTGGAGAAAGTTAGTGAGAATAGATTAAGTACAGAGTTGTTTTTGATCAATATGCTTAGTTGCTTGCCTTCTCCGCAAGGAAATGGCGTGATTAGGTATATATGTAAAAACCTAATTCAGATTTTTATATGAATTAAATGATGTTTTATTCTTGCTTTGAATGTTCATTATGTACATATTATATCAGTGAAATAATTTTTTCCCCCCCAAGATTAAATTGCACTTGCTTTATATAAAAATTGACTTCCAAGCAATATGAAAAAAAAGAAAAAAAACTTATCAATTTTTATTTTATTTTTAACAACTTTCTTGAATATATTTTTAAAATGAAATGTCACCATTGTAGACCAATAAGTACTGCCTACTTCCTTGAAAATCTCTAACAGAGTTATGTTCAAATTTATTATTTAAGGCCAAACATTCTTCAGTCTTCAAGTGATTTGGAGCCTCTAATAAATTGGGCCTAAAGTGCAAAAATATAATGCCCTCGTTACTCTGTTGACCATGTTTTACTAAGAAATAAATAAAAATATTAAGTTACACGTGGATGGTTCGAGATTCGGACCGAAGTGCCGTCCAATGAGTTGTAACCCGAGCCTTGTAACATCCTTTAATGTTTTGTCGAAATACCAACATTCAATGGGTGACTGCAAGCATTCTGACAACACGCAATGGACAATCTACAAACTATGTTCACACTCGCGATGTGTTTTGGCTTAGGTTTGGCTCGATATTCTGGACGTCGCTTAAGATTTTAACGTTAAATTTTGTCACTACCCCTATTATATAGCAATAGCTACTTTGTGTCAGAAATACATGTGACTCCCCATATAATACTGGAATGCAGAACAGTAACAACAATTATGAGAATGTGTGTGATCTAAATATTGACTCACATGACAGAATTTTCATATTGTTGTTAAGTCATACTCACCTTTATATCAATTATTAAATTAACAAAACTGTTTAATGCCTTATCAGGGGAGAGGCTCACCATAAAAGTTCTAGGCAATTGCTTATCTCTTACCCAGGCAGTACAGAGGAAGGGTTTCCAATATTGTAATTGTTAATGTGATTTTACCATCCTTCTTTCTGTGTCACTTAAAGTAAGTTGTAAATATTTTGAAAGATCATCAACATAATTAGAACCTTACTAAAAAACCAGTTAACACGTTTTTACCTTGTCATGCTTTTTCAGTATCTTCCTGAAACCTGTAAAATTGAGGTTCTGATAGTTCTGAAGAAGGATGAGACTCAAGTAGAATTCACTGAAAGCTAACTTAATTTCCTGAAGTTTACGAGTCTGTATTCGTGGCTTTCCTTGATTCTTGTTTTTGGCGGATGCCCTGTTGGCCAATGAAATTTGCAGCTCATTTTGAAGAGTTGCAAATTTACGCGTTGCTTCGGCAAGCTTTTCTGAAACATAAAACATTATTTTGGAAACTTCATTCTACCTCTTTCTTAAACAAAGCTAAACAAAATTCGGCCAGTAGGGGCCAGTAGCTGAGGGGGAAGGAGGTGATTGGTTTGGTCACCCCAAACAGCCAAATAAGGAAAAAGAAAACTTTGAGAAACTCATTTTTTGTGTGCCCAAGATAAAATGTATGTTGAAACATGATACCATTCTTCACAGTTTCAAAGACTAAAGATACATTTTTGTTTCCTTTGCATTACCAAGTTTATAGATAAGTGAGTTAAATCTTCAAAGTTGTGTAAATAATACTAAGCTTTGAATTAAGTAAGAGAATCTAGTCAAGCTTTATTGAAAATATTTGAATGAATAAGAGCTGTTCCATGACTGCAGTGACTTATAAGTTTTTCTCTCGAAAGATCTAAACAGAATTGAGATGACTTAAACTGTCTATAGTGGGACTCTGTAAATACTTTTCATCAATAAGAGTGGTGGTGTACAGGTCATTGTGGGGCGAGGAGACATTGACCTAAGGGATGGGTGAGGAAAAAAACATTTACCCACCTGGAAAGAATTTGCCCCATTAAGATTTATTTTACTCCCCTCCGTAATAATTCATGAATAATGAAGCTTAAATAAGGTTTTGCACCAAACTACAAACAGCTTCTAATAGAGACCTCCAATTTTCAAAAACTATTTGTTGAAGGAGGACCACTCCAAATAACTTCTAGGGTAATCAAAACTGTCAAACAAACTTAGGTGAGGGAGGACTTTTATATATTTTATTCCAAATAAATATCACTTCAAATAACTTCTAGGAACATTCAATTTTCACAAATTGTCCAGGATAGGGTCCTCAAACCACTCTTTGGCTCGGNNNNTCAAGCCCACAAAATCATCGTTTTTACTAAATGTACCTACATTGCAAAAAAAAAGTTTCCGTAAACACTTAGATATGCCACACACATCATATTGCTTTATATTATTTCAATATTGACATATAAGACATATGCTAACCCCCACCACACACACTCATTGTGGTGGTTAAGTGGAACTATTCAGATGGTGGTGATGATAAAACACACCATGTTTACCAGGACAGTGATAAGGTCCACGCTGGAGGATGGGAGGAAGGTCAATATCAGACCTTTGTGTGAGGAGTAACTGGGTTGTGAGCAGCACGATGGGGGTATGTAGACAATATTAATTCTATAGGGAAGAGAGGTTTAGAAAACTGTCTGATAGCAGAAACACACACAACTAATGTACCATATGTGAGAAAAATTTAAATTTCAAACTTTACTATCATTCTGGCAGGAAATAATTTTCATAAAAAACACAAACTTATATTTATGTGGTTGACATTCATAATATTGTACTATATTATTTGTTGGATTAAATAACAAAGCTATTATAGTTGCTGCCTGCATCTATACTTATTACTACTTAGCACCGAGTCTTACTACCCATTTGGGTGATACGCTTAACTACCAATTACACTAACGGGTTAGGAATTGGGAAGGTTGAATATAGAAGAAGTGAACCCGCATTTGCCTGGAGAGTGGAAAACCATATAGGAAAAACCACCCCAGTTCATCCGAGCGAGATTCAAACCTCAATCTCCCCGTCCTCGGCAGTCCAGCTCAACACAAAACTAGCGCATTAGATAACTACGCCACCGAGGTGGGTAGCTACATCTAAATAACATATTGTTTTAATTGAAGAATGGCACCTGGACATTTGGTTTGATTCTCGAGTTCAGGTGTTATTTTTGAATTTAAAGATTACATATTATTAGTATTATTCTTTAGGTAATTAAATTAACTCTGAAAAGGGACAGCTGCAGATCACATAGCCTAACGTATAAAATATGAAGATATTTTTAGTAACTTTTATAAAAAATTAACATTTCCTTTCTATCTAAAATCAGACTGAACAAATGTATAAAAATGATAAGAATGGTTTGAAGTTTGGAATCACCAGAAAAAAATGGCAAAAGGTTGAGGTGCTTACCCCTTTTTATGCTAAGTGGCAATGTTAAACTAATTATTGTTGTGGTATGTTGAGGGGTTGAGAGGATTTGGGGGAAGGGGGGTTGGAACATAAACATTGTACTGGAGGTATTGTTACTAACAAACTTGTAGAAGTAGTTGGTGACAGACAGAGGCGTTTATTCTTTTAGGCCACTCGCAAACTATAAATCTAAGAGAGCTTGTAATACAATTTTTTTACTGTGTTGGCAATTTAAATATAGGTGATTACTAGAACCAAAATATCTGTTGATAGTATAGTGGATTTTTAAACTAAACAAATAATTAGGTTACTTCTTTAAATTTTCATTAATTTATTTTTTGCAGTCAAAGAAAAATTCAAATTTAGTTTAACCCAACACATTTATAAGCTTCAGACGACCGGACAAGTGCCGTTAAAATATTAAATATACCTGCGGGTGAAAAACACACCCATACTCGAGAACAACTCCAGGTGAAATGTCAAGAGACAAGATGTTCAAACATAGGGATGCCGGTCATGCACACCAACATACCTTGATGTAAAAATTCCATCCTTCTTTAGTTATTTAAACAACAAAAGATGCGGATGAACAATAGGCTCAGGCTATTTTTAGCACCGAGCAGGTACAAACATTCCTTAAAAAAATAGCTCCCTTAAATTGTTCAGGAAGATTTAAATGTTACAATCTCCAATTCAGAGCAGTTCAACTGGAGTTCATCTGATCTCACATTTCGATAGAAGATAATTTTTATAAAAAAATAATCAATTGACAAATGCAATTAAATCTCCACTCCAAGCTCACCTGAATAGAAGGTGTTTATTTTCTTGAGCTCACTATCGCAGAAGTGGAAGAAGTGCTCGTCAAAGTTTGCAAAGTGCCTGGTGATGATCTCTGGCTCTACAGATTCTGCAGATGGAGCCTCTTCCACGACCAGGTACAGCATTGCCTTCATTTCCTGAATTAACATCGGCAAATAAATAGTCGAATTTTAATGTACACATTTTAAATTATTGTTCAATCATATTTTGACTTTCATTTAATATGTCGGAAGTTTGTTTTATCTGTTTTTACCTAAAGTTTATTTGTCCTAAGATAAGTGTACTAATTTTTTGGAATCAACATTGTATTTAACTTATCTTAAAACATATTACAGTCCAATCTTCATAGTAAGAACGTTATTTGACAGCTAGTAAAGCTACTATATTTGTATTCGTGTGATCTGATGATTTAACTTTTTATAAATATTATCAATACCTATAAAATAACACAAATAACATAGTATTATTATTAGCACCGTGTCTTACTACCCGTTCGGGTTATACGCACTTACGCTAATGTGTAATGGTAGGGTGATTATGAGATGAAATGGAGGACCTACAGTTTAACGTGGGATCCGAACCACGGTGGAGGCCTGGCATTCCCCACATTCACAAGATGTCTTGTCAGAGGTGAAGGAAAATAACATAGTAAAATATCATTTTTGGCAGTAAAAAAAGTTTGTATTTTCTAAAAGGACCTTTTTATGAAAACTGGACCTAACTTATTTTTGAAGGGTTGATGAAGATCAAATTTAAATTTACTCTCCTAATCATACTCCCAAAACTTTTTCACTTGCCAAAAACATGATGTCTGTGAAAGTTGGTGGATTCACTTAATCTAAATAAAACTGACCTCATAGCTGATGTATTGCTTCCTCCACTCTGGAGTGATGTGGGCAGTGAGGTGCTCGGCGAACTTCATGATGAAGGACTTCCTTCAAAACCCTCTCCTGGAACAAACAAAGTATTTTACTGCGGACAGATATCGTCGTGAAAATTGTGACGGCAGTGAGTAAGGGTGGCATAAAGGGGATTGGAGGCTTTAAGGGGAGGGGGTCATTGCCTCTCCTGGTCGCACCCCCCCCCCCCTTCCTAGAAAAAATGGTCCCCACTTCCCCACGCTCGGTATAAATCTTCTCCTTTATATATTTATTTCATTCTCCTCTAATATTATTGAAACAGACACAACTAAAAACAAACTTCAAATAACTTCTAGAAGCATCTAATTAAAAAAAATATACGTGAGTAATGCTCTAAACAGGTTTTAAAGGTGTCAAAATTTGAAAAATAATTTTATATATAGCACCCCCAAATAGATTCTAGAGGAGTATAATTTTTTTTAAAAATCACTCCAAATAGCTTCAAATGGCATCATTTTTTTTTTTCCGGAAGTGGGGCTTTTGTACTCTTTTGGTTTGGGTCGGACAAAGCCGCCCCCCCCCAAACATTTTCTCCGTCACCCCGCTCCCCTCTACACCAAATAAAATTCCGCCGCCACTGCACCGCGTCAATCTAGTTCGCTGGTGACAGGAAGTTTGGGGCTCAAACCCCAGCTGGGTATAACTTATAAGTGTTTTTTTTCCCTAAATAGTTTCCCACTCTTACTCCATTCAATTGCGGATACAGTTTCTCTGAAGATATGCCTACATGGAGCCGACCCGCACCGCACCACCCTTTATTTATTAAATCACGCATAACATTATTGTAACTAAACAAAGAAAACAATTTTCATATTATTTATAGACTTGAGTTCTATTACAAAATAAGTTTGTATTTTTACTTGAATAGGTTTTCACATATTTTCATAAAATTAAGTTAGCTATTAATTAAGAAGAATAAAGTTTCAAGTTAGCTATTAATTAAGAAGAATAAAGTTTTAAGTTAGCTAATAATTAAGAATAATGTTTGTTGTTCAGTAAGTTGTTATATATAATACGTAATGTTGGAAACAATGACTACAGCGCCACACGTGCAACAGTTGTATTATTATTATCACCGGGTCTTACTACCCGTTCGGGTTATACGCACTTACGCTCATGTGTAATGGTAGGGTGATTGTTAAATGAAATGGAGGACCTACAGCTTAACGTGGAATCCGACCCAGGGTGGAGGCCTGGCATTCCACACATTCACAAGACATTTTGACAGAGGTGAAGGAAGGATTTGGTAATCAAATAGATCTGTGCCGAGACCGAGGATTGAACCCCGGCCACCAGCACAGAAGTCTGACACCTTACCCCTAGACCGCGAGGTCACCCTTGCAACAGTTGTAAAAGAAATGCCTAGTTTTACAAGTGCTGACACAGTGCTTGGGGGTTAGCATGAAAACAAAGTTCGGAAGCCCCCGAACATTTATTTCCGGTGGTAGGTGGCTACACGGACCGCACCGAGCAATGCTTTCTGACTATTCATCCGCGCCGGTGCGGCTCCGCGTAGCCGGTCATCTCCCTTTGAGACTGAAACAGTCGCGCTAGTGAAAGTATCTAAATAGACATATTCACACGAATTAGAGCATATGAGACTAAACGAAAGAGTTAGCTAAAACACAAACACCGGTGGTCACACGGTGTGAGGTGTCAATCTCACATCAGAGGTCCGAACCTCGGCAGAGTACACTGGAGGAGGGCGGTTCACCCCTATCTGATCTATCGCTGTGTTTTATTGTTCACATCTTCTGTTCACACTAAAACGGGAGCACTTCCTCTAAACTATCTTCATCACCCCCCTCCCCTCCTCATAAATAAAGTCGTTAAAAGAAAAAAGCGCTAAATACCAGTTTTAATTGTCAATTTTCACTTGAGAGAAAGGTTACGTCATACGTCAAGACAGGTTTTCTTCAGCTGTAACGTTTGATAGATATTTCATACGAGTAACAATGAAATAACACTCATAATGAAGGAAAATGTGATCAATGTAATGTTTTATAAAAGGTCCTTAATATGCAAGTTGTACTATATCCATCCAAGAGGAACTCCGGACGAGATGTCCGGCGCTCAAGCATGACCATCTTTTTATCTTCTTTTGTTTTTCCACGAGGCACGAAACCGCCTTGAACTGACCAAAGTGATCTGTTCATTCATCGCACGCGCTCTGTCGTAAAGACAGAGATACTATGTGATGTGTTTCACTATAAGGCAGTGCGTGACGCACGCAAGGGCAAATGGGGAATTCCTCTTCCGACCTTTCCCCCAAGACAGCAAACAACTTTAATAAAAACCCGCTTTTGATGACCGCATGGTATACGAAGCCATCACCATCGCAATGGACTAGACTGCCGATGACGGGGAGATCGGGGTTTCGAATACCGGTTAGGTGTACCGAGTTTGGTCTTTCCTGAATGGTTTTCCATTATCTCTCCCCCACGCAAATGCGGGTACACTAAAACCTATTATTGAATTAAAAAGTATTTTAATGAAGATTGAGATGATAATAAATAATTAATTGTATAAATTAAAGGAATGAAAGAAGATTAATTTCTAAACCTATTCCCTACACTTAATCAAGAAATATATATAAGAGTAGTTAAAAATAAAATTATTCTAAGGTTTATTTGCACATAAGCGTAATTAGTACTTAAAAAGAGTCCAAAAATATATTATTAGTTCTATATTTACAGTTTGGAATGAAACACTCATTTTGTCTGCTTTACTAGTAGAGCATCCTTATTATGAAGGGGAGCACCCAGGATTTTGAACTCGGGGTAGGGGGGGGGTGTCTTTCTACATAATAATTTTCATAATTGCACCATTATATATTTCAATTACTGTAATATTTGGAAATTTGATTTGAAGTAGGGGGATAAGAAAGATAGAGAGCCAGCGACGCTACCTAAAACGTGGGGGTCCGGGGGTTTCTTCCCCAAGAATTTTTTTTTATTTCAAAGGATCCAAATGGTAATATCATGGCTAATTTGTACCAAAATTGGATCATCGGCCTACACTCTAACAGTCTAATACTATGTAGGCAACTAATTAACAGGTTTGTGTTTACACATTCTTCTTCACACCCAGGATTTGCAGTTGGTGGGGGTGGGGTGTATGATATCAACTGCCCCTTCCTCTCTTCCTGATACTATAGTGTTTACATAATTGTTCTAAAATAATAATTTCAATTACTGTATTCAATTCAAAGCTTTATGTACAAAAAGTAAATACTTTAACCATTTCTAGAAAATATTACGGTATCACAGGTCCAGTTTTAATTTAAGTGCAAATTTACAGAAAAGTTAAAAATCAACCGAAAAAAGTATTCTTTTGAAAAGCCCTGATTACTACATACAATTATTTGTTTTATATTAAATATAATTAAACAAAATATAATTGATTAATTGACAGAATATAGTACTTATCATATTTTTGTAATATTCTTAATTTTCTGGGGAAAGGCCTTCAGCCCCCAAAGACCCTCCCCCCCGTGGGTGCACCCCTGTTAGTATGTATGTGTTTTTAAAATGTAAAATTTAAAACTTCTAGTTCACAGTGAATATGCCAGCCTTTTAAAAGTTAAAACCCCTAATGAGCAAGATTATTTATAGTATAAAACGTAAAATATAATTTAACTAAGTCAAGACCATCTATATAATATAATTATCACTGATGTATGCTTTGTGGTTAAAATTATTGCCAGTCCATGCATTATCACAGTATAACCTCCATAATTCAAGGTTCCATTCACCTAATTTACATAGAACCTATCCTAAAACCTATGATGACTCAGAAGTAGGCCTGGATTTAATGGAGGACAACAGGAGCTACAGTAGCCCCATGGCTTCTTCGGTGCTGACCGACAGATCACAGCTGACTTCTGACAGTTAATATTTAGGTATAAACATAAATTTTGACTGTCAGAAGTGACAGCTGCTAGATACATGTTTTTGCAGATCATTTGGTTCGGCGTAGGGATACATAATTTGGTCTGGTAACTTTTCAAAGCCATCATAAGTTAGCACCAAAGAAGCCATGGGGCTACTGTAACGACTCAAAGTCTCCACAAATCAGCCCTCCCCCCCCAAAATCTTTTGAAAAAAAAATACATATTTCTCTTTGGGCTAATTTTCTTACTAAAAATACCCTTCGGTCATTTTTAGTAAGAAAATTTAAGTTTTTTTTAAAGTTTTGACATTATTTTCCGCCCTTATTAGGTAAGATTAACTAAAAACCAACGAAATATACAATTATTTTGTTTTAAACAAATTTAATTTGTTGTGATGACAATATATCTTATTAAAGTAATTTATTTGACTTTGAGGTTATTACAGCTCTTAAAAAAAAATGAGAATGTCAAAATTTTGAAAATAAAAATATTTGTTTAATCTGGGGCCTCCGCAGCTTTAAATATGACGGTCCCCTACTCAGGAGGAAATGAGAGGGAAAAAAACTGGATGGATCTTGTAAGATAAATTCCTGGATGTATTACGTTAAAACCAGAATTCAAGAATGAAATTCTTAAAAAACACGTAATTCTCTCTCCCCCCCACCCCACCTCCCGGTTATTCCGTAAGTGTGAGTAACTAAAAGTTCAAGGTTGTCCTGGCGCCGGAAATATAGAAACTCACTGTTAAATGGCAATTGGGAAATCTACAACTAATTTTTAACTTGGGGGTTATTTGACAATAAAAATACTACCGCACAATTTTAAAAAGTGTATAGTTAAAAGCTAAAAAAAAAGGGTGATTCAATTATTTCAAATCATTACAGGTCACCAGTTGTAAGCAGTTGATAATTTATGCTTTGTGCATACCACTTTTAAGGCGAGGTAATTATTAATGAATGGGGCTTAAATTTAGTAACTAGACATTCATATGAGGTGTACACAATTATAATAGATTATAATTTGATTTTATTAATATATATTAATATTATATATTGTAATATCAATAACATTATCAACAATTGTACGCAAAAAGTATTAATTAGAAAGAAGTTAGACCCATTATAACTCCAACTTTAAGGATTTAAAATCAATGAATACCACGTATGGCTCACACTTGTTAAAATTGCACGATAGAATATTTACTGTTAAATTATATTAGCTAACTATTACCAGCTTCGGTGACCGTGCGCTACTCTCGCAATAACGAGGAGATCGAGGTTCGAATCTCAGTCGGGTGTACTGAGGGTAGTTTTTCCTAAGTGGTTTTCCACTCTCCCTCTAAGTGAAAGTGGGCGCAATTCCTCTAAATATAACCTTACTAATCCTTAAAACGATTAGCGTAATTAGTTAGTACATGAGCGTGTAACCCGAAATGGTAGTAAGACGTGGTGGTAAAAAACCAACTTAATATTATCTGCACCGAGTTTCTTAACTATCAATCCTCGGTCCCTGCAAAGATTTATCTGATTACCAAACCCTTCCTTCACCTCTGACAAGACATCTTGTGAATGTGAGGAATGCCAGTCCTCCACCGTGGTTCGGATTCCACGTTAAACTGTAGGTCCTCCATTTCATCTCNGGCAAAGATTTATCTGATTACCAAACCCTTCCTTCACCTCTGACAAGACATCTTGTGAATGTGAGGAATGCCAGGTCTCCACCGTGGTTCGGATTCCACGTTAAACTGTAGGTCCTCCATTTCATCTCACAATCACCCTACCATTACACATTAGCGTAAGTGCGTATAACCCGAACGGGTAGTAAGACGCGGTGCTAATAATAATAATAATAATAATAATAATAATAATAATAATAATAATAATTTCTTAACTATCACCCAACCCAGGGTCGTACACAGGATTTTTTAGCGGTAGGGGAGTCACTAATCAATTTTTTTTAGGATTAGGTATAATTAACTGGTTAATAATACAATAACCTAATGTGTGCTATATTTATGGCGACACACAAAATATTAGGGGGCGTTCAAGTATTACGTAAGCACATTTTTGGCAATTTTTAACCCCTCCCCCCACCCTTGTAAGTAAAAATAAGCAAATGTTTGAATACCCCCTCTTGCTTACGTAGGCTAATATTTGTCAACTTTTTTTTTCACTTGGTCACAAGAATACCCATTCTTTTTTTCATGCAATTTTACCTACAGCCTGAACAGGTAGTAAGACGCGATTATAAAAAAAAATTCATGCAATTTATACATTGCTGATAATTATTAATATATAGGTGTAAATTAATATTGCGAAATAATTGACAATTAACATTGGTATACAATAAATTGAAATTTATTGAAAAGGTAAAAGTAACAAGTTAGAACAACATGAAAGTTTAAAATTTTAACCTACCTTTAATTGAAGTTATAAAAAAAATGTATTATTAGTGAATACATGAATATTACATTTATAAAAAAAACACACCCTAAGCTCAATTTAATCTGATGAGCAAGGTCCTTGAATACACGTCTCAACACTTTCAATTATTATTTTCCTATTTGGGGGGATAGGTCACTCAGCTTTTGGCTTATTTCTATAGGCTTCTCCACTTGTTCGTTGTTTGCTGCCCAAAGCTACCCAAAGTTCAAGCGGCTTGCGATGCACCCTCCCTCAATTTTTCCCGTCTTTATATTTCTTACGTAAGCATTGTTCTGCCCCCTCCCCCTTGTTAGCAAAGATAAACAAAGCTCAAACACCCTCCCTCCCCTAAGGTGCTTACGTAATACTTGAATGCTCCCTTATTCATAATAATAATAATAATAATAATAATAATAATATTTAGCACCGCGTCTTACAACCCGTTCGGGTTATACGCTTTAAGTACTAATTAATATAATGGAATAGGAATTGGGAAGGTTGAATTAGAGGAAGTGAACCCGCATTTGCGTGGAGGAAGAGTGGAAACCCATTTAGGAAAAACCACCCCCAGTTCACCCGACCGAGATTCGAACCTCGATCTCCCCGTCCTCAGCAGCAGAGCTCTACATGACAAGGTCGTTAGCCAACTACGCCACCAAGGCGGGTCTCCCTTATTAAAATGTTTCTTTAAGTAATACCAAATAATTGTATTTTATTGGGACGATAAGAAATGTAAGCACAAAAAAAATCACACAATCATTCGCAGCACTCAACCATTCATGATACGTCGATAATTTACCAACAACTTTTCCAAGGTATATATTAAACTTCAGGCGAGAGATTATTAAGTAGGAGTACTTACAAATATCACTTCTCGCTAAAATCTACTGCTGGAACAGTTTTTCTCATTTTATTGATATTGTTTTATCTGGCATAAATTTATTTAGCAATGAACCTTTAAAGCCACTCCTCCCCCGTGCGTATGGCCCTGGACCATATTATTTTTTAAATTATTATCATAATACGTGGACTTTCTGAACCGACTGATTATATCAGCACACAACCTATAAAGTAAATTAACTTAAATCTAAGACAGACAAAAAAATCCATCTCCAGGCCTTTAATTCATCACAGTGGGAGGAAACTCACATTTCACTAATGATAAGTTTTTCAACTATGCTGGGATTCAAACCCGGGACCTTAACATCAATAGGCAAACACGCTACAGGTGTCGAAGTTGGTATTTATGTTGGTTGCTATTTCCAAAACATAAGGAAAGAAAGAAACAAATGCTAGAAAGATGCTCGCCTTTGTAGAAACTTTATACTACTACAAAGTTATAGACAGCAGCTTAAAAATGTGTTGACAAAGCTCACAATATCCGGTCATTTGATGCTTGAAGAAAAAAAAGCATAAACAAGTAATTTAACTTTAGTCAAACAATGCCACCTTTTCTATTAATTTTGTATTTAATAAATTATGTACTACTTGAACATAAATATGCATTTCCCCCCCTCACATTAAACCAAAATTTGTTTTAAAAATTGTAGACTAAATTATTTTTGCTATCTATTTTACAAATGTAAGAGTTTAGATGTCTTTAAGAATATAATATTCGATACAAGGTTATAAGAATGCGCCCACACATGTAAGGTAAAAGAAAAAGGAACTCGCAATAATAATTTTTATTTTATAGGTTAAAACAGTTATTTCAGAAAGGATAGCGTACACTATCCAAATTTTATTATTTTGTGTTATCTTTTTATTTGTTTTATTTGTTATTGAAGTGAATTTTTGATGTATTGGGGACATGGTTATGGTCTCAAATGATGTAAGAAAACTTGGTAGCCTGCTACATTTGTATCATGGCTCTAAATTAAGAAAAATGACTTTTGAACAATTTTTATCCTAATGACAATGTTAATTATTTTGTTAATGTTTATTTCTTCTCTTATATCAAATAGGATTTGTTATAAATTTACTTTTTGTTTTGTGGGTTTTGACTTAATTTTTTTTTTGCTATTAGATTTTGCGTGCAAGAAATATTTTAGTGTGACGATGTACCAAAACAAAGTAACAATAAAATTAGTTTTG